>WEIV01019602.1:18337-52998 GCA_013390005.1 Calyptomena viridis | reverse complement strand
TAAAGGCACAAATCATAAGGAACAGTGCAAGAACTTCTCCCTCTTCATTTGTGTTGGTACACTCACCTGTGTAGGTTGTTACAATAGCTGCACACAGTTGCAAGGCCTTTGATGCATTCTAGTGCCTTTTAGAATACTAAAAGTTAAAATAGAACCAAGAAGAATACAAACTACTAGGAAAACTTTCAGACATGGTTTTGTCTAAATGGACAGCAGGACTAAATAGATCATGATGAGGCTATGCTGCGTTTTCCTAATGCCTGCACTCAGCTCAGAGAAAAGCACAGGGGGAAATCAGTCGTGTAAGTGGTCTAATGTCAGCTGTTATTTGTTGTTACCTCTCCCCTATGACGAAATGTGTTGCAGAAATCAAAATACCTGTTGAAAGGCTATAAACATGTGCATTCCCAACTTGGCTCTGACATTCTGACAATGAAGTGTGCTAAATATCATTGCTGATTTGTTATTGCAACATGGTCTTCATTTCCTGCCATGCAGATCCCTATCGGGGCTATCCCAGTCAGAAATGCACATCAATTTAAATGGAAAGCAAATGAGTTATGACTACCTCTCTATTAATTCAACTCAGAACACAATCAGTGGTGAGTATAATAATTATAGGCAGTATCCTTCCATATTTATCATTTCAATAGCAGGAGAAGATATATTCTACCTACAGATTAAAGAATATCCTTTTGTACTTTTAGTCCTGGGAATTAACCCTGAGTTTAGCCAGACAAGCTTTTTTCTTCCATTTAACTCCTGCTTTCTGTCAGGATCAGAACTGGGGGGACTTCATGATAAAATTATTCTATAATGGTGCCTAATGCTCTACAAGACATTGTTCAGGACACCCAGATACTCTTGCATAGGGCAACATCTCTGTGCTCAGAGGTCATTGTTGGTTTGCAATTGAAATCTACAACTCAATAAATAATGCATGAGACAGCATAGGCTCCAGGTCCTCCTCTGTTCCTGCATTTGCGTGACACTATCTGGAATAAGGACTGGATACCTAATTTTCTAACAGAAGCCATATTGCATACACACAGTGAGCAGATCTATGGAATATGAAGCTATGTGTATTTGGTTAGTCCATTTTAACATTAGAACTGTACTTGAAATACACTGTGGCAACTGCACATTGTTAAGTAATGTTAACCTATAGAAGTCACCGTTGCAATCAGCATTGGTTGGATTGTACCTTCAGATACAAAAATGTCCACAGGGCCTAAGGCTAGACTTTCCAAAGGAACCCATAGGAGATTTTGTGTCCAAATTGTGTTCAGATTCAAAGGGCACTACATGCCTGACTCTTTAACTATCCTAATCTCAATAAAAACATTGCAGATATAGTCATACAGAAAGGAACATTATAGGAAGAGCTTACACAGCTCTGTACATGGACTCTTCTAAAGAACGAAAACTTCTGAACACATTTTTGAGCTTCCTTCCTGAATTATATTGATTCAGAAGTAACAGTAATGTTACAAGGACAAGGACAAATTATATTTTAATTTTTGAAACTCCAGTTTTGTATAATATATGAATCTACTGTCTCCATGCATTAATCTACATTTATTCTAGCTGTTTTGTTTCTGCAGCACCTGGATCACCAGCCATTCAAAAAGAAGTTTTGCTAAGTGGTTTAGAAAGAGAAATCATTTGTGTCAGCCTAAAACGTGACCCTAAGAATGGATTTGGTAAGTAAGGAACATGAATGTTATGTTTGTTACTGGGACTATCAGATCCCGGTGCTAACACTGATATTTGCTGACTCAAGCTGGGCAAGACTGTAAACTTCTTCACCCCCATTTATTCTTCTTAGAGAGTAAGACTACTAATCTTTGTGAAGAACTTAGAATTTCCAGGACCGAAAAGGACTAAGTACATAAATTAAGATCACAATGTTTTCAGAGGATTAACTAAGGCCACAGAGATCAAGAGGACCAAGTGCTAAGAATGAAAGGAACATGGTTTTAGTTTTGTATCTGAAATACATGTGTACTGATTTTGTTTATCTTAGACCTTACAGGTATTGCCTGTGGGGGTACAAAATATGTGCATAAGCTCAACATGAATGAAATAACAACTTTTGATTGTTATTTCAATATTATTTTTGTTACCTAATACTGTAATCACAATGTATCCTTTTCTTGTGGATGAGTTCAGAAGACCAGCAAATTTCACATCTGATGTTTAATACAATTAAAAATCAAATTTCCAAATGGTGCAGGTCTTTTATATCCTAATCCCTGTGTAATATCCTAATCCCAAACCCATCTATTATACCAGTGAGAAGAATATATGCTGCAATAAGCAGAGCAAGGATAGTGAAATTGAACTACTTGGCAATACATTTAATTTTCTTAGATCCGTAAATTAGAAATTTATATGGCTCACCTCAGGTTTCCTGGTTGCATGATGTAGAATAGTGTTTTAATCTAATGAGCTTTTTTATAATTTTCCTCCTGCAGGTGTTAAACACTTGAGGTCCACCTAGTTTATGACTCCTGTAAGAAAGTAATTGGAGTCTTTATAAGTAGCAAGCCAGGAAAGCATTATTATTGAGAAATTATATTTAAATAGTGACCAAAGTCACCAGCACACTTTAATTATAATGCAAGTTTAAAGGTTTCCCAAATCAAGATCTTGATGGCATGTAAATCAGAGCTCCCCATTCTTCAGATAATGTATAAAACTTACACCATTGGAGTAAGAGCTTTTTGTGCTCCTAAGGTTCATCTTTTCTAATACTGCCACAGTTTCTGCATTCTCATGCTATCTTGTTTTTTCAGGTTTTGTAATTATTGGAGGAGAAAATGTAGGAAAATTAGACCTTGGTATCTTTATCGCTTCAATTATCCCTGGAGGACCTGCAGACAGAGCTGGAAATATCAAACCAGGTCGATCTCCTTAGTTTTTCATTAGAATTAAAATACTTGCATAGTTTAAAGTTATCTACTCTGTATTTATTTCCTTATTTAGATGTGCTTTGTCTTGTNTTTTTCTCTTTTTTTTTTTTTTTTTTTTAAGGAGGACGTCTCATCTCTGTAAATAATATTAGCCTTGAGGGTGTTTCATTTAATACTGCAGTTAAAATCATACAGAACTCTCCTGATGAAGTGGAGCTCATCGTCTCTCAACCCAAAGGTATAAAGGGAAATGCCTTTGCTTTCTATGGAATGCTAATAGTTAACTTAGGACATTCATATTTATTAGGCACTGGGATGTAGTAGTCCATCCTTGCTAATCAGTGCCAGTTATAATAACCATATGTTAGCAGTGAAAATAGTCAACTTCTAATAGGTATTGTGTGATCTCTGTTCTACATCAGTGTGAAAAGATTTATTATGGGCTGCATTGCTGAACCCTAAGAGAATTTTGGCACTTCTTTCTCTGTTGGAGAGCCATAGTCCTCTGCAGTGATGAAGCAAACACATTTCTCCACACTTATAAGAGCAGTGCTCCATTTTGCTAACTCATTTTATATATCTGATTTCACAATCAACTGAAATAAGAAATTACTTCGTCCTCCTGTTCTGGGATATAACAATATTTGCCTTCGAGTTTACTTACATTCAGCAATGTTTTAATTTTTTACGGCTTTACAGACTTGTATGAAGAAGGATTAAATGAAGAAAAGAATATATCAAGAGGAAACAGCACTAGTGGATCTGAGATCTCTTGTGTAGACAGTGGGAGAAAGAAGATTCAGGATTGTCATACAGCTCTCCCCAAAGAACAGGACATAAACATAGATGAACTTGAGAAGAATCTTCCCTGGAGTTTAGCACCAAAACTGGGTTCCAGGAATCCAATTCCTTCAGCTGATAGCCTGGATGTAGAGGTAACTGAGATTTTGATGCTGCTCAGTAATGTTACACCCAACGTATAACAGGCCAGCTTTACTAAGAATGGAAAGTAGCTGAGAAATTTAAAACATTTGGAAAGGAGAAAGAAAATCTTGGAATAAATTACACCGGAAATGTCAAAATTATAGAGATGTATGAAATATGTGAGTAAATGGGGAAATTATTCTACAAAATGTTATTAAAAATTCTCCTTCCTTTTCCAGTGGAGGTACAAAATTTTGATTATTTTCTAATAATCTCTTAAGTTTTCAACTAGTCACAGAAACACAACACTTTTTCTCTAATTTTTACTATTAGACATTCTCCTATATATACTCAGTTTGTGGATATTTAGACAGATTGTATTTTGAGTAACATTAGCGTAGGCTTCAAATAAGATGAGGGATATAAATGGTATCATTCCAGGCTTACACTGACAGCAGGATCAAACCCCTTATATCTTCTGGAAACACTCTTTTCCTTTTTTTCTTCCTTTCCCCCCTTTTTTTAAACTGAGATGCTGTAATCTCATTAGTGTTTATATTTTTGAGACAGGGAGCTGATTCTTCCCACTTACCATCTTCATCAGAAACCAACTCAAAGGAAATCTATACGGTGGAACTTGTTAAAGAAGATGGGACTTTTGGAATCAGTGTGACTGCAAGTGTTATTATTAATCTTCCGTTGTGTCTGTCAAACTGTTACATGACCAAGAACAAAGGCTTTGCTCATTATCCGGATCTTACCTGCACAATCTGTGAAAGAAGTGTCCTGGCATAAAGCATGGGGCAGTACAAACCCTTTTCTTCCTTACTGAATTTGAGAAAAAGATCTACCACTGAAAGTGGAGTTTGGTCAGGGAGGGATATAGCTAGAGATTCTAGAAAACAATGATGCAAAGAATTCTCCAAGTTGTGACTGGTTTTGTTGCTCCTCTGCAGCTCCTGTAACTTCAAGCCTGTGTCTGTACAAGCAGATTGCACAGGACCATGGCAGGGCTCAAGCAGTGGCCCACAGGCAGTGTTTAGTTATTGAGAGCCCCTGACATGGCTTTGGCCTGTGCCTCAAACAAGCAGTGTAAGAGAAATCATCCCATGCTGGAGAACCAAAAGTTTGTCTATATGGACTCAAGATATGCCATACATCTCACTCTGAAAGCCAGAGAAAGGGCCCTAGACAATTTTATTTTGTAATATCTGGAAAAATATTTCTTCATATATATATATGCGTAGAGGACCAGAGAAATCAGCAGTGAAAACTATCTGCCATGTTGTCCTGGCTATCAAAGTCGAATTTACCCCTCCAGGCTGAGATGTCTTTACAGTCTTCGCTGAAATTGAGTGGGAAGCAACAGCCATTTCACTGCCTGCAGAAGGAATTAAGGGCTGTTTTTATATCTGAATTTGGCCAGAGGATGTAGATGGACAAAATATTTTTCTTAGGTTAATCTGGAATTTCTCTGAGCTGCACAAGTTGAAGTTCATGCTTTACATATTATCTGAAAGGTTAATAACTGCAAAATGAATATTGCATAGCTTAGAATCTGGGCTAGAGACTAACCAAAAGATGCAACCCGATCTTTATGTGAGCATAGGGAAAAATTTGTGAACGTTTAGTAAATGTTTTTTATGTAGCCACATAGAAATGCATTGCATTTTCCTGAGAAAATAAACCAAGATTACTGCCTATGGAGTATGTTACAACTAGACAGGGGTATGGAGTAACATCATCTTTCTCTTTTTTCCTATGTTTAAAAAACCAAAATTGTTGTTGAAATAGTTGCTTTGCAATGCATGTATAAGTTGCTTTGATTTTTATCACAGGAAGAACATATGAAGACTCCATTTTAATCTGTGGGCATATGTTTTGCAGGGTGGAATTAACACTAGTGTACGTCACGGTGGGATATACGTGAAGTCAATTATCCCCAGGGGACCAGCAGATAAGGATGGACAAATAAAGATAGGTAACATGTCTGGCAATAAAACTCTGGGCTGCAGAACTCAGTGTGGACAATGAAACACATTTGGGATTAGAGGTTTTACAACTGTGAAATGGATGGATGGATATGCAGTCAGTCCATCATTCCTCAGCCTGTCCCTGTACTACATGTAGATATCCCACTAGAAAACCAGAAGCATCACACCAATATTGTAGATGCCATCAGTGTGGCTCTGACTCTGACTTCTACTTCTAGTGTTACTATGATAACCAGATGCTATCACTGCATTTACTTACAGAATACCCTGGTGTGTTTTAAGTGCTAGTTATAGAATGCTGTACAACAAGCAATATTGCTTTTCTATGAATCAATATTAATTTAACACATGTAAGCCTACTTACATGAAGACTTACTGTAACATGGGTACCCTAAAGGTTTACACCCTCTAAACCTGAACATCAAAGCAACCTGAACCTTTTGTGTTTTCTTTTGCCTCAGGTGATCGTCTGCTGGAAGTAGATGGCATCAGTCTCTGTGGCATCACGCACAAACAGGCTGTGGAACATCTTAAGAAATCTGGCCAGGTTTGTACAACATCAGAGCTCAATAAGATACTAAACTGGACTTAGTATGAAGCACAGTAGCAAAGCTCAGCCAAAAGAAACTCACATCCCACCCCTGCTCTCATGTCCCCTCTGACCCCATTCTCCTGAAAAGAAAACTAAAAAGACTCAGGGCTCACTGTCTACTGCATAACTGGAAACTGTTCATCATTGTTTTAGATTGCCAACCTGGTTCTAGAAAGAGGAAACTACCAACTGACAGAGCCATGTGTGACTGCTAATGACAGAAAGGAGGACCAATGTGCAGTTGTTTCTGTGGCAACATCCTTCACAGATGGCACCAAGGACTACTCCTTTGTGACAGATGGTAAGTGATAAAAAAGGAACACAGGGTGACTTCCTGCAGTGTGCAAAAAAGGAATGAATGAAAATAATTCTATGAAATTTCTGTGGGTTGGAAGGAAAACTGTATAGTGACTAAAATGATAAAACATAATACATGCTAATACATCATATAAATGATGTAGAGTATTAGTGACATTATCCGAAATCAATTCTGAAGAAAATATTTCTGATGTACTTAAGAGTTACAATTGATAGATATAACTGAATTTATCCTAGGCATAAATACTGTATCTCTGAGTTTGTGAGATGGGGCTGGTAAGGGGACGCCCCTGTCTGTACACTGTAGCACTCCCAGGCAGGAAGCAGCTGTGTCGATGTGGCCAGGCTGTTACCTAGAGACAGCATTGCCAGCACAACTGCTGATGCTGACAGTGATGAAGCTGTGATGGGGTGAACTGCTGCCCCAGGGCCAGGACTGGAGACTGCCATCACTTAATTTCTTAAAAAGCAAAAGATTCAGAGTTCACTTTCACAGAACTTAGCCAACAAATATCTTTTACTGAAGGTTGTCTCATAAGCACTAAGTCTGAACCATATCTGTCCATAGGGAAGTTACTCCTCTAAATTGCCCCTAGAGAATGGAATTCAACTACAAGGCACAGTACTTGGGAAAGGCCTGATCTCTCATTCTTGACTGGAAAGAGCAGTAGCTCCAATTCCATCTTATGCTGGTTGGTGCAGGACCTAAACTAACACTGGGCAGCTACAGAACAGTAAAATCTGTGCAAGACTTACAGAAGAATGTCAGAAAAGGATAGCATGTGAACCTCTTTATGTTGGCACAAAAGGCTTCTTGATTTATGGGCTTGTACTAGGCTGAACACAAGGTGGAATAGATTCCAGTTCTCCCTACTTTACTTGTGAGATTTCAAGAACTTATGTAAGATAAAGAAACACCAAATCCTTCTTTTGCCATTAGTATCAGTAGATCTACCTCTGCAGCACACGGAAAATGTCTATCGAGGGTATAGTATATCAGCTCCTTAGGGGGTACATATTCCACGCTTCCCACATTTTTCCAATTTCTTCTTGGAATAGATAATACATTTGAAGTGAAATTAACAAAGAATTCTGGAGGCCTTGGATTTAGTGTTCTGCAAATGGAAGGAGATGCTTGTGAACACCTTGGAGGAGCTATTGTCAGAATCAAAAGATTGTTTCCAGGGCAGCCAGCTGAAGAGAATGGTGAAATTGAAGTTGGAGACATAATTTTAGCTGTAAATGGGAAACCTCTTCGAGGGCTCTCGTATCAGGTACCAGGCAGTACTATTACTGGGGCTCAGGATGGGTAACAGGTTAATAAAGACAATGGGATGAAACCGCATTTAAACTTAATTATCACCACAGGGAGGAAGAATTTGTATGTAATGAATCTGATTTCTATGTAGGATTCTTCTCTAGAACTCTTATGGAGAATTCACTTTCTATCAGAATTCTTAGAGAGAATTTCTTCTGCTACTTAATTTATAACTTTTTACCACTAATACATGAAGTCAATTGTTAGATGCACATCAGTTGTTAATTAGTTGGAATCTTTGTTGCAGTTATGCATGACTGGAACATTTTTTCCTTGTGGTGATTTGTGCTTTTGTAATGTCATGCTGAATATAATGCTTCAGA
Source organism: Calyptomena viridis (assembly GCA_013390005.1). NCBI lineage: Eukaryota > Metazoa > Chordata > Aves > Passeriformes > Eurylaimidae > Calyptomena > Calyptomena viridis. The sequence goes on along the minus strand of WEIV01019602.1, from coordinate 44,614 downwards.
TTCAAATTTCCATGAGGTAAGACAAATCCTGTGTAACTTTTTTACATGGAATGGGAAATTCCATACATAAAGAAACAAAATTATAAAAATAGGCTACATGTGGATTCTTTTTCATCATAATATGGCAGTTTGGGGGGCTATGCTGATGTGATTGACCAAAGATGTGTCTCTGCCACATGCGGTTTGAATAAATTTGTCTGAAAATTCTGTTTTCTTCACGAAAAGAAAATGAATTAATTTAAACCTATGTGTCTGTTGGTGGAACAGAAGTTTGTAAATAGAACTAACTTTACTTTCGATACACATTCACATATAAACTATAGTCCACTTATATGACACTCCTTCAGTAGTGAATTTTGGCCCTCAGACACTGCTCTGAGGCACAAATACAAGGAATTTAGCATTCGCATCTCAGTTGGTAAAATGCTATATACTTTATTCCATCAGAAATATAATATTCCTTCTTTCTGCTTAGGATGTCCTGCACTTGTTAAGAGGAGCTCCTCGAGATGTTACACTGCTACTTTGCAGACCTCCAAAAGGTGTTCTTCCAGAAATAGAGCAGATTGCCCTGGTAAGGCAAAGCTTCTGACAGAAACTCAGTTCTGTAAACCTGGAAAGACACTCCTACATCTTGAAATCTTGAATAAGACAACCTTTCCATTTTCTCCAAAGCACTCTATTCTATTTACTTCCTGGCTTCAACTCAACCTCTAGAGTTCAACTGGTATTTTCTTAGCAACCAAAATAATACAAATCTGGCAGATGTGAAACATGTTTATCCTAGTCCAACAACTTTTTAGTTGCAATGCTGTCATTGAAGTGAAATGGCACATACCCAAGCAGGTCTTCTAGTGGTGCTTCTAAAAATGTTGTACTAGATCCTCAGCTAAAACCCGCAGATATTCTCAGCTGCAGCTATAGTAACTCATGGGCTTGGAGTAGCTATATTACTTGCAAAAGTGAGAGGAAAATAGCAAGCTTTTCCTATCCAGACTATCTCTTAATGATGTTGAATGAAATAATGGTTTCAACTCGTTATTCAGTTTCTTATTGATAACTAGTAGAATCTGCAGGGAGAAAAAGAAAATGCAAACCAACAAAAAAACCCCAAACAGTAGAGACTGCAGAGACTAAAACAATGCCAGTAGATGTGTTAGCATTATTATTCCTGCTTCTTGAACACAACTCATAGACACATTCATAAGTACTCCTAAAATGAACATACATTTGCATTATTCTTGCTCCATGCAGAATGGCCCACTTGTGGTTCCTGTGCAACTGAGATTTATAGCCATTAATGGGCAGACAGAGATGACTGTCAGAACCATCTCCAGATAACAAACTTGCTCCTGTTTCTCCCCTGCGTGTGCCCTTGGCTGATTTCTGTGGTCACAGTTGCACAGGAGGCAAATCTGGAAGCTACTTCTACAGAATGAAGGGAATATAGGCACAACATTGAGGCATGAGATGAACAGAGATTAAAAAAAAAGGAATCTCTAGATAATAATTCATTGGGAAAAGTGAACTTGTGTAGTAGTTCTGACTGGAACTCCTGAAGAATGTGAAAGATAAGCATAAAGACAAAAGAGTTATTTGGTGAGAAAATACCTCCCTCTATTTTTTTCCCTCCCTTCCAGCTACCATTTGATATTTTCCCGTTGAGAAGCCTTTTCAAAAAATTTTGCTCTTAAAGGAAAAATGGTGGGAGATAAAAAGGAGTTACATTAACCTTTCTGTTATTTTGATAGACTCCAGCACCGTCTCCAATTAAAGAGTTTGTGTCAGAAATGCCAGGTGGCTCAGAGGTAGGAAACAGTATGGATCAATCTACCAGTGATGGAGGTAGCACATCCCCAGACCTGGAGGACTGCCTGGACTCTCCACTGGCAGAAGATTTCAGTGAGCCTCCTGAAGATGACAGCTCGGCTTACGATGAACAGGAAGCTGACTTTCAAGGGAAGCCCACAGAGAAACTCGCAGCTTCCAGGGAGAGTTTCTATAAGTATCTTTGGAAGTTTCATCAAAAAGCTTCCAGTTCTGAAGTCTTCCACTCCCTAGAAGAAGAAATGAAGCAGAACTGCTACTCACCATGTGAATTTGGACAGGCCAAAAGGTAGGGAATACCAAAATACCAAAAGCCTTTTCTTCCACACTTTTCAAAGTGAATTGCTTAGGTTTAAGTGCAGGGGTCTCTGCTTCTAATCACTGCTGACTGCTGAAGATTTTGTTTTACCCTCTTATTCTGACTCTTCTAATCTGTTTTCCCTATTTACTGTCATCTTGTTAGAATTTTGCATAAATCTGCATTGCAAGACAGTTGTATGAGTGCTGTACTTTGGTAATCATTTATGCTGTTCAATTGAAGCTCGTTGCCATTTGAAATAAGTGGAAAGACTTTTGTTGCCTTAAATTGGAACAAAATACATTCTTATTTTTATATGATCTTTTAATTAATTTTTTTTTGCAGAATTGACTTAATTAGGCACCAAAATATTTTCTTACTGTGTGATCTTTCAATTTCAAATTTTTTCATAGGAAATAAAAAAATTCAGAAGACAAACTGTGATCAAGGAGGAAAAAAAAGGTTATTTTTTGTTTTCTGATCTCCAGAAGCCAATAGAAGCCATGAGGCAGACAAATTATATAATAAAATACAGTGCAAATGGACTCAGTCTCCTTTTACATTCTTTTGGATCCATCAGACACTGGCAAACAGAAGGTGATCCACTGGATTTTCATCATCTTTCCCAGTGCAAAAGAACATAAATTATCAGAACAGAAAGGCTTGGTGCAAGGACAAATTAAAAGTCTCCTAGAGGCCTTTATCTTACAGCTTTAGTAATTTTACTGAGAAACTAATTTCTATTTTTCCACACAGTTACTTGAAATCTTTTTGTTACTCTTGACAGTCATCAAGCACAGATCCAGACAGACATTCCAGTCTCTGGGGAGTTACAGCACTGGGTGGCTGCAAGTCAAGTGGGGCCATGGTAATTCATAATTTTAGCTTCTCTTTGGTGAGAGGAGAAGCTTCACTCAGTTCATGAATTAAGCTCTTACTTACATACCTGCTTGGTATGTAAAACTGCTCGGCATAAAACCAGCAGAAATATGTCTGTAGCAAACATATTTGCCAAGAGATACAGATTCAACAAAACTGTTTATTGTGGGAAAACATCAATTCCAAGAAAAGTTTTGGATTATTCTCAATATAATAAAAGAAGTTTTAGTTTGATCCATTTTCAGTATTATTGAATTTCCTCTCTCCAAAAGAAAGGAGCAGACTGTATTTGCTGCTATCCTTAAACATTTCTTTAATTATCTCACTCTTCTTCCACAGTATTCTAAGTATCTTGTCCAGCTATTAAAGTAGAAACTGTTGGCCTCGTTTTCAGCTTTACTGTGGTAGTGGAGATAGCCAGCTTCTCATTTCCTTCCTGCAGTCCCACATTACCAGACTAGATCACTTCCTTCACTGAGGACATACAGTACCAGCCTATACATTTTTCTTACTATCATGTATTTTAAAGACACCGCAGTAGGCTACTAACTATATACAACCAAAGTGCCTGTTTTGCTACTCTGCTTTATAGTTTTCTTCTGACTATAGACATCTTTTGAAACAAGAGCTTAATAATGGGGATCATCTGTGATTTCATACAAGACATGCAATTTGTTTTCCTTTTAGTTGTCTATGTTTGCTTGGGAGATGGTACACAGTTCATTTTTATGAGAGAGCAAAAGATCCTGGGTAACTTAGATATGAAATGGCATGGCATCTTTGCTATGTAATGCTATGCCATTTTAAGTTTTTTTAAGATGAATGAAGTTTAGCAATATTGCAATAAGGATTGATATGAAGAAAACATACTTTATGAAAAATGGTGCTTCAAGAATTTTTATGAGCTTTAATGGTAAATTTAATGGGAGACAATGTCATAGTAGTTTATTAGGGTTCATTAATGAGAACAGCCAAAACAATATTAAACACAGCATGTATGATTACAGTCTGGGCTGGAACATCAAAAGTGCTGAATACTTTGTCTGCAATATAGTGGAATAAAATCAATAATAATTTTAATTCAAGTAATTGAATAAATCCATTGATTTCTGTAGGACAACTCATATGCTTCAAGGCTTACAGAAAGAAGTCAGGACTTGTATTTTTCATGGAGAGACAGGAATAATTTCATATTTCATGTTTCTGGTCTGTGCTCAGATACCAAAGAAAGGCTTGTAGAAGCCAGAAACGGACTGTCATTCCTTTTTCAAGGCAATGCAAATATAAAAATTGTAGTACTATTTTAATGTGCATACCACTTACCCGAAAAGTTAATTAATTTATTTATGGAAGATGAAATAATTAATGATCTGAGCATTGTCCAATTATTCTTTTCAAGAAGCAACCAAAGTACTAACTAATGACTTAAAACAAAAGTGCAAGATTTTGTAAAGGCAGTTTTCAAATTATGAAAGCTATTTTATCTTCCAAGTAGCTTTGCAAAATATGGATTACTTTTTGTTTTTATACTAACATTGGAGGATTCAGATAGTAATTCAATACCATAACTAGCACTTCAGTTAAAATGAAAATAAGGTCATGCATAAGCAGTAGACTTTTCAGTGGTCATTTAATAAATATGGAGGAAAACACCAGCACTACAATCTTTTTATCTTCCAGCCACATATTTAATAAGAGTCATGATGACCTATCAAACAGAAAATGTAGGCCTGAAACTGTCTCTCTAACCCCTATTGATGAAGAGTATCTCACCATCAGCTCAATGCCTGTGACCCCGCTTTCACGAGGAGAAAGCTCCGAGACTGTCTCTGCAACCACTGCAACCGCACAGCCACGTGTTTGTGGTCCCTTGTCATCATCCCTGCCTGCCAGAGAGACACGTGACAGTGACAATGAATGGGAAGACTTGGAGGAACCAGAGGAAGAGAAGGAAGAAAATGGACATTGCACTCAGGTATGTGATAGGCACCAAATTGATAACAGATAGAATACGAGGGAAAACAAACAATTTTAAGAATGTTACGTTCTTAAATGTTAATTTTAACCCATTTTCTATGCTATTTCTACATGATTTTTTTTGTTTTGTTTTCCTGAATATCCATAATCTTCAAGTAAAGTAGACCTTCCACTGTGCCCAGCTCTCCAGAATTCTTAACCATTTGCCTTAAGGCTATTTCCTTGTTCTTGACATCTTGCTATTTCTCTGACTTTCCAGAATTCTGTAGTATTACTCTCTGTACAAAGGCCTAAAAGCCCTCTAGTAGCCTCTGAAAGTATTTGGAGCCAGCTACTTGGCTTTTTTCTGTCATGTTTAAAGCCCGTGTGGAAAATCGCTTTGCTCGAGTGATATTCCTGTAATGTCCTGATAAGAAAGTACGATCTTTGTGCTAATTACTGTTCAAAATACAAGGCTCAGTACTGACAAATGTGGAACACCTTGGATTTCTACTGACACTAATGAGCTTTGAATTCCTGTTAATTTGACAGCACTGCAGACAAAATTTAGCTCCGGCCATTCCTTCAGTGGGACAGTAATAGCAGTAACAAAAACAATCCTTGTACCCCGCTATTGCAGTGCTTGTCAGTCCAGAGGACTCCAAGCCTTTCTTTACTTATTTCAAATTCCAAAATTTCAGGCCTGGATGGCATTCTCTGTCTTACTTGGCCCTATCAACATGAAGCTCCACTAGGTAAAAAGAAGGAAAATTAATTATGGAATATGGTCAGAGAATCCCTTATGTATACTCTTGTTTATACCATCTGAGGATCTGATTCCTATCTGCATATAAAACATAATGGAAGATGTTACTGAAGCGACAGAAAAGCCTACATCAATCATATCTTATGCTTGTTTTAATAGGAAATGGAGATATTTGTGACTTTGACAAAGTCAGAGAACAATGGTTATGGATTCTCTGTAGTTCTTAACAAAGTGGACACCTGCCTGTATGTTGATGAAATCTTGAATGACCCTGCTCTTTCTGATGGAAGACTGAGAAGGGGAGACAGAATCATTATGGTACAGTAATTGTTTGAGTTTATACAGAGGAGAAAATATTTGCAGATCAATGTCATTTAGCTCTGGCATTCTTCCTTTGGTAGCATCTAGTTTATCACATATTTAGGTATGCAAATGCTAATGAATCATATAATAAATCTAATTCTGCTGACTTCAGTTGGATAAATTCAGACTGAATAGACTGTATGACCAGGCAAATTACATGAATCATCTAGCAGCAATGCAAGACAATTGAGACCTTAAATGCCTTCCCAATTAAATGACATAAACTGAATTAATATAATAAGATAGGAGACATACAAAGGATGCAGGAGTTATGTCCTTTGTAATGTACGAATAAAACCTTTTTTCCCAGCCTGGTTAATGTTCAAGTTGTTGCATTAGACTCTCTTCCTTGTTTTTTGCAAGAAAACCTTGAGTTTCAAGGAAAAAGAAAAAGCTATTTTTCTGAAAGCTCTGCATTCAGAAAAATAAAAGTTAAAAAAAGAAATCTTACTGCAATTTTAACTGTTACATTCACTGACATGAATACCACAGCAAAGCATCAAGAAGAAAGTAAAAACTAATTTAAGTTCATGTGCAAAACTCAGAGTGGAGGGAAGAGTATGCAATGGTCAGTGAGATCTATGACATGATTTTACCTGTTTGTCATTTAGGTGAATGGAATTGATGTCACATCTTTACCATGCAATGAAGTCCTGACTTTACTGCAAAGCTCTCCTCCTGATCTGCACCTTGTGGTTGGTCGTGTTGACAGTGATCCATGTCCCTCTGTTAGGCCAGATGAGATTCCTGAAATTACTCTCACAAAAGGTGCCAATGGACAGCTAGGTGTGTAGTAAATACTGTGCTTGCTATTTTGGATGGGCATTATAGCAATCATAAGACAATTATAAGCAACTGTGGTCTTGGATCAATATGATTCAGAGTGACCTTGACACCTTTATGCTCTCTGCCATCACCTATGACCAGAGAATGAGAGCTTTATTTTGAGCAAGGCTTAAGAAGGAAGACTAATATCTTCTATTAGATCATGATAGTTGGAAAAATAATCTTTGCATTATCACCATATCAGCTTCTGGCAGATCTCCAGTCTCATATTTTTATGTTACTGGTATACATAAGTTGTGTGTAGTTAGATAACAATGTCTACTACCTGTGGAGATACATAAAGATCTATTTGGAGGGAAAGGAAAAAAAAAGAAGAAAAGGTAATGTTTGAGAAAGATGAGCCACAGGGTAGGGCTATAGTTTGCTGTTCAAAAAATCTCTACTCAAATCCTTAATTCACCACAGACACAAGGTTTTATCCACATTGTGCAATACAAATGATAAAAGAAATCCACACAATGTATCTCAGTATTTCTGCAGAATGTGGTGAGTACTGCACACAGATAAAACTGTAGACTCAGCAAACAGTATGGCTATATTTGCTCACATAGAGTATCCTGTTTCCAGGTAAGAAACCAGCTTCTTTAGAGATTCCTTGAATGTCATTGCACAGTTCAGTTTTTCATCGTATAGGTATCTCCTCAGTTGTCGTAGGTCTCCATTCTCTATGGCACTCTGAAGACTGCAAGGCACTTAATCACTCTGGTAATGAGGGAGTTACTGCTGTGCAGCTCACTGTCCTATTGAAATGAGCATTGAACATCAGGTGAAATAAAGCACTACGGAATCACTGAAGCATAGAGATGGACAACACCATTTAAGTTTTTCCATACTTTTTTTAACACATAATGGCATTTTGCTCTCTCAGTCCAGCTTGTGTACCCCATCTTACTGGGGCAAAACTTATTTATAATGTCAGCCTATATTTCAATGACTCACATCTATTCCTCTAGACTTTATGTCACTGACAGTGAAATTCAAAACACACTGCCACAAAAGATGCTTTCTCTGCATTATTCTAGGCTTGAAGCTGACAGGAGGAGCTGGAAGCAACTTACAAGGTATTTATGTGCTAGAGATAGTGCCTGGCTCTCCTGCCAGTGTGGAAGGCAGTTTGCAGCCACGAGATCAGATTGTTTACATCTGTGGACTGTGGACTGAGGGCATTAGCCTGGATGATGCAGTGAGAGTGTGTGAAGCTGCCACCCAGAATGTTCAAATCAAAGCTACAAGGTAAAACTGCACATAATCTCAATCCTAATGGTGAAGCAGGTTTCTAAATCTTACATCGGCAAGTCAAACAATCAACACAAGACAAACTACAAGAAAAATGCTTTATCACAAATGTCCGAATTTTGCAACCTGATAAATAACATTCGTAAGATATCTTAACTCCTTGTAATTACAACTAACAGAGCAAGTACAAGTAGATTCATACAACACAAACGAGAACTCTTCAAATTTCTTCGTCCAAATACAAATGTGAACTCTTTAACTGTGAGGCTGACCATCATTTTCATATACCTTGTTGTGTCAGGAAAATCTTTATATTTACATCACTAGTATCAATCTTCTCCATACAATCTCAGATTCACAACTACAGGCAAGAAACTACCTCTGATGGGAAATTCTGAGTTATTTCTAACAGTCAAACATTCTAGAAAGGCACTAAAAATTCAGCATTTAATCTGCAGCATATAACGAAAAGTAATTTCGGGCTTGAAAAATAACCTGCAGTAAAGGATTTCCCTCATTAGTTCATGGCTGCACTTTAGATTTATTGTGTTCCACTCTCTGGTATAGTCCCAGCACAGGTCCTGGACTGATACAGAAATAGCTTCCAAAGATCTCAGAGGAACGGTCAAATATTAACCCAAAAGCATGCGATTAACTAAGTTTTGTAACCAGAGTGAGTGAAAGTAAGGCTGTCACAGCTGTTTTAACATAGTCCAAACTTTTGTCAATGTTTTATTAACTTGCGCTTGTCTAGCAGAACAAGAAACTGCCGCCTCATTATACTTAAACAGTTAGTAGGCAGCCCCCTCTGATCATCAGAATTTATGGTCTAAGGAGACAAACAGAAATAGAGTGAAGGAACTTACAACAGAGCATTCTCACTTTATAGAGGAATAACTGAAGCTGAATTCAAAATGTACCAGAAAGCAGTTCTGTATTGGGACAGGTGATTTAACATTCTCATTCTTTCCCCAAATAAAACATTTCATTACCCTTAAATGCAGTCAAATATTTTATATACTGATATAAATGCGCTTTAGAAAAGCACCATTAAAAAAATCATAAAAGCACAACTACAATTTACCTATCTAAAAATAATTTTAATGTGTGCTTTACAAAGCATGTAGCTCTTAATGGCTCACGTATTTCACTTTTTCTGCCCCCAGAAATGGCAATCCAGTGGTTCCTATAGAGCAGGAAAATAGTAAGTAAGGCTAATATTTTTGGGGTTTAGTTCAAAACTTGCTTCTGATTTTGAAAATAAGCATAAAGTATTGATTCATTGCATTTAGAAAGCTATTAAAAGATTGTAACTTGGCACTCAATATTTCTGTTATGGCCATTCTAAGGGTCTGAAGAAACATTGTTAGCTATTTAAAGACAGAAATAAAATGTATAGCTCTCTGTAAAAAAGATAATTTACTGCAATATGCATAGTCAGTTTCTATTTTTTAAATTTGTTGTTATTAAATGGGAGTTTTATGTGGTCATATTTCAATATCTGTTTTGATTGAAACTATTCTCTATTGAGTTTTCCAGCATTTTTTGAGCCACTATTTAATATGAGTCTCTACTTCATCATCTAGAGCACCTTTTTAAACTGTTATCAATAAACTATAGAAAATCAGAAAGAGGCAGCACCAATATCTCTCAGTTAATATAAGAGCATTCTTGTCAGGGGATGATATTTAATGCTATAACTGATATAAACTTCGTTTTCACTACAAAGACTGAACCAATATTGCTCGAGTAGTAGAAGGAGCCTCAGCAAGCAGAGGTTGTATCTGCACCATCAGGTGGAAGGATAGCTATCACATCTAGATCACTGCATGCAAAGTCTGTCAGCTATGAAAGTAGGATTGCCAGTGTACATTTAGCTGCAGCATTAGGTCAGGCCTAACGCCAGTTTCATTTACCTGAGTAGACATCTGAATTTTTTTTTAATCATGCAAAGATGTCCTCAAAAAGTAACTCTGAACTGGAATTGTTCACATGCTTACACTCATCTGAGTGCTGGCATATGATTACCTAAAGAAATTATTCCAAATCAAGGTACAGATTTACAGTTACAGATTTCCTACTCTACCACACGTAGCCATGTCTTTGTTTCTATAAACTGAAGCAGTTTACTACAAGACACAAATAAAGCTTGGTTAACGTGGTATAACTAAAGCATGGCAAATGTATATCCTGGTAGGGCCTTGCTTACATAGCTTTCCTCCCTGAGCTTTGCGGATTCAAAGATTTCTCAAGACACCTTCAAAATAAGTAACCAGATCTGATCCACCTCTGATACAGAGTTATGAACTCTATACTGGTACGGTTACCTGCCTCTCCTATAAAACAAGATGTGTAAAGTCCTGCATCTGGGTCAGGACAATCCCAAGTACAAACACAAGCTGGGTGAAGAATGGATTGAGAGCAGCCCTGAGGAGAATGACTTGAGGGTGTTGGTTAACAAAAAGCCCAACATGGCCCAGCAATGTCCACTTGCAGCCCAGAGAGCCAACTGTGTTCTGGGCTGCATCAAAAGCAGCGTGGCCAGCAGGTTGAGGGAGGTGATTCTCCCCCTCTACTCTGTGAGATCCCACCTAGAGTGCTGCATCCAGCTCTGGGACCCCTGACATATGAAGGATGTGGACCTGTTGGAGCAAGTCCAGAGAAGGACCATGAAGAAGATCAGAGGCCTGGAGAACCTCTTCTGTGAAGACAGCCTGAAACAGTTGAGGCTGTTCAGCCTGGAGAAGAGATGGCTCCAGGAAGACCTTACAGCACCTTCCAGTACCTAAAGGGGCTATATAAGAGAGCTGTAGAAGGACTTTTGACAAAGGCATATAGTGACAGGACAAAGAGGAATGGCTTCAAACTGAAAGAGGACAGATTAGATTAGGTATTAGGGAGAAATTCTTTACTGTGAGGGTAGTGAGGCACTGGAACAGGTTGTCCAGAGAAGTTGTGGAGGCCCATCACTGGAAATTTTCAGGTCCAGGCTAAACGGCTGTGAGAAACTTGGTCTAGTGAAATGTGTCCCTGCCATGGCAGAGGGTGGGAACTAGATGATTTTTAAGGTCTCTTCCAACCTAAACCATCCTATGATTCTACAAGTCTTCTCTTTTATAAGGCACTTTAAAAAATCCATACTAATTTGGTATTTGCTGTTCTGTTTTCTATCATCACTGATAGATTTATAGGTAAATCTATAATAATTTTTTATTAAGAAAGAAAGCCTTCATTTTTATACACTTTCTTAGTTACAAAAATGCACGCTTAAATTGAAATTGCAACAGGTAGCTTTTTTTAAATAACAGAACATTCATAATTTTCTATAATTCGTATATTAAGAGTACTTTGTGGAAGACAATTAAGATCACCACGGTGTGATAAAGCAAAACCTCAAAATCAAGTGTGAGTCGGTAGAGGTGTGTTTCTTTGTCTGCCTGATCATTGTCATATGTCTAGATCAGTCTGATCTCTGATTATTGTTACAATTTTTAAAATAGCAGTGGCTGAGATGCAATATCTCTGCAAGTGTTTATGTCACTATGCAAATTGGCAAACATAATCGTGCAGAAGTAGTTGTCTCCAACTACCTCATTTACTATCAATATTGGATGTTGATGCTTTGTTTAATAATTTAAGCACAGAATTTACATTTACCATGTGTATATGAAGATTAGCAGGAGGCCTGTCAGAACAAACATACATGTATGTTTTTAGGGCCACCAGCTGAGACAGAGAAAGACAACATTTCTTTGTCAAATGAAAACTTGAATTCTCAAGAACAGCCTCTGTTGCACGAACATGGTAAGTAATTTTGCATTTTTCAATTAGGATTTGTAAAATTTTCTGCCCTCTCTGAAAGAAAGTAAGTCTATAGGTAGTACCGGCAGCACTTGGGAAAGATCACCTCTTCATAAATAAATCTGCTTCCCTTGGAGTTTCAGAGAACATTTATACATTGCTTGCTGTCTATCTGGTGTCTCTGACACTGTAACATGCAGCTTTTAAAGCTTGTTTTGGAACCTGCTCACTGGGAGGTAAAAAGTCTCCACAGATAATGCATAGAAGGCTCAGTTCACAGTTCAGGAGTTTGAGCCCACGTAAGTCCACCAGATTTTTTTTTGTATCAAATATAAGAAGTTTTATTATGCCTTTATTATGATTTTTATTATGCCTTTATATATGCCTTTATTATGAGTAAAATTTTGAGTGTTATACCATAGAACATTTTACCACTACATCTATGTAAAAACTGATGCTGCTTTTTTCACAGTGAAACATTTGGAGGAAACAAACTGTGATGGTCAGCAAAACACTCCTGATTCTCCAGAATGTAAAGTAAGTGATGATTTTAAGTGTGAGGTGATCCATCAAATGAAGTGAGCTATATAGAGTGAGATTTTTTTTAAAAGTGGTATTTAATGTATTTTCCTCCTGTCCAGTTTCTTTGAAAATATTAATATAATGCACTTGGAGAGTGTTCTGTGAAGTGTGGAATTGCTTCAGCATTTATGAACTAGAATGCACTGAGCACTTCCTGGGGATGGACATTTCTGTTGCCGTTTTTCACTGCTTAGAAAGAAAGTAGCACAGGAAAAAGACACAGAATGTCACAACATGGGATTCTGGGGAAAATAAGTGTAATTGTGAAACATTTTCCACAATAACCTTTGAAACCTAAGATTAAACCCAGAGGGTGGTTGGGCACTGGAACAGGCTTCTCAGAGAAGTGGATACAGCACCAAGCCTGACAGAGTTCAAGAAGCATTTGGACAATACTCTCAGGCACATGGTGTGACTCCTGGGGGTGGGCCTGTGCAGGGCCAGGAGTTGGACCTGATGATCCTTATGGGTCCCATTCAGTTTGGCATATTCTGTGATTCTGTGATATGTTTCATTCTGAAATGCTCAGATGGATATTTGAAAAGAGGGTAAAATTACCCCAAACCTTTGGAGTATCATGCAGTACTGACATAGATTATAATGGTTTGAATTTGGCAAGAGTAATGCCATTTCTGAAATGATGAACTCCTAAAACACACAGGAATTATTTTGGGGGAACAAAAAGGTGTTTCCATGCTCAACATACCATGCTTCAAAATTCTTACAAGTGCAAACATCACTTCTGTTTGTGAAAACACATGGATAATAATGTTAATTGAAATCATCCACATTGGGACTGATATTTCATGTAAATAGGTTTACCAATTTTCTTTTGATTATGGTTTGCAAAAAAGGCTGTCTCCTGTTTAAATTAGACCTTCAACCTGGCAGAAAAATTGGAACAATTTTCTCACTTTTGATTAAGTCATCACTATTACTGCTTCTTCTGCATCATTTAATCCATGATGGTTTATCTGCTCAACTTGCGAAAATAATTTCCAGGGCTGTTATTTGTGACAATGGAACTAGTCATGCTGCAAGTCATAAACATTTCTAGTTTGCTGCAATTTCTGACATAGTACTTGACCCTAAAAAGGCAGCTGATTTTAAAACCAAATGAAGTCCTAAAGCCAAAGAGATGGGAATGTTGGGGTTGCAAGATTAAGATTTTCATTATGGAACAATAGAAGAACTATATACTGCATTACTGTCATGATAGAGATAAGAGTGCCTTGTTTGTTAATGAAGGTGACTTATTTGGTATACTATAAAAGGATTACAGACATACAAACTTCTTTGCTTTAAGAGATTATTTTCTCCAGCAGCCATTATTGAAAAGAATATGAAAATAAGTCCTATTTTCGTTCTGATACATACATGCAGCTGCTCTGTTGATCACTGGAAGCTCTTTACATCTATTCAAGAGTAGGATATATCCCATAATCTACATCAGCCAGTGAGGAGTGTGAAGCATAATAGGATTCCTTGGTAATAAAAATGCAAACAAAATACAGCCCTGAATAAACTCCACTTTAGACTGTATCCTTCTGCATTGTAGGACTTCATTATTAAGATTGAGCTGGAAAAAGCAGAAAATGGAAGCCTAGGATTTGCACTGGTAGGTGGAAGAAATGGCAGGGCTATCCTAATAAAAGCCATCAGCCCAGACAGCATTGCAGATCTAGATGGGAGGCTTCAAGTTGGTGACATCCTACTTAAGGTAATGCTTGCTCTTCATTGCTTTGGCTTACATTTTCTCTAGGTACTCTATAATGAGCATCTCTTCAATATGATGGTGTGCAGGTTGGAAATCTAGTGCTGATTGGCACAGTAATATATAGAAAGTGATGTCCCTTGGCTTCAGATGGTCAGACAACTGTTCTGGGGCCCCCACCTCTTTCCTAAAGTTCAGCTTCCTGTGGGACTGGGCCTCTCCACAGCTGGCAGTTGGACACTCCAGTAGAGGCAGTCTGGGAATAGCAAAGCAAGCAGCAAACTGCAACTACTCCATAATGTAATTGTGCTCAGTGAAGATTATAGATGAAAAGATCTGGGATACAAGTGTTAAATAACCAAGCATGCATGTAAAAGCTAACCAGGAGGATACTGGGAATAACATGTTGTGGTGACAGGTACTATGAAAACAAGCAAAAAGCACTGAAATTAAAGTTTTTGAACATTTATTTAAAATCTTAGCATCCTAACCACCTTACCACCTTTTAATATAAATAATACATTTATTTTTTAGCCCAAATTATTTTTTTCTTCCCCTTCTATGAGTTTCAATGTTTTTTGTTTGCTTTTCTGTTTTTCATTTACTTCAGTCCCTCCTCCATCTTCTGTCCAAAGAATAGAGGAAACAATGCCCTCTTACTGTCTCCAATTATACTTTTGTGCTCTCCCTCTGGCAATAATGCTATAAAGATGTAGAGAGGAAAGGATCAAGCAAGTTGGGAGAGAATGAAAATTCTCTCCCAAAAATGGCAGAAAATGAGGACACATGAAGTGCGAAGAAGTTACGTAAGGATTGTTCAGGGCTTGGACATATGATTAAAAAAAAACTTTCAATTACAGGAATCTGGAAATACACATCATTGTATTTTTTCAGGTGAATGAGACTTTCGTGTCTGGTCTGCCACGCCAAACAGTTACAGATTTGCTACGCAAGGCCCAGGGCACTGTTCAA
The DNA here is from genome assembly GCA_013390005.1 of Calyptomena viridis. Lineage (NCBI taxonomy): Eukaryota > Metazoa > Chordata > Aves > Passeriformes > Eurylaimidae > Calyptomena > Calyptomena viridis. The sequence goes on along the minus strand of WEIV01019602.1, from coordinate 29,374 downwards.
CTCACAGTCTGCCGAAGTGTGGCTTTGCACTGGGCTTCTTCAGGCAATCAGCGCAACAGAGCTTCTCCCTCAAACACAAAAGCAGAGCCTGGTAAGCAGCTACATCTGCTCGTTATATGATAAAAGTGGGATTATTTGTTGCCTGAATTCAACTTTCCTATTAGGAAAACAATTCAATTTTACAGTTAGTCCTGATTCATAGCTGTAGATACAAACATTCATACACACGTTCTTCACCTTGATCTGCAGCACTGGCCAAAACCATTCCAGACACAGGACCACAGGAAAGTGTGAGTTTTAAGTCTAAGAACAGTGAAAGCCAAGCTGCAAGACCCTCAAAGATGCTTTAAATCAGCTTATATTTTTAAGCCATGAATCCTGGGCTGATTTGACTCCATTTTATACAATTCACTGATGGAATCACAGTCCACTATTGACCCAGCTGCTAAAATATGTTTCCCAATAATTTCATGTATCTCCTGGGAGTGCTACATCTCATATTCTGTCTTGCAGACAGAATCCCTCTCTCCTGTGCTTGTTCATGATCAAACCCAGAAGCCTCTGCTCCTAGGCTGATTGTTATTAATTTGAGAGCACACCCACTGCATAGGGCAGTGCTTAGAGAGCTGACTAACTCTATGGAAGAAACTGGTGCTCTATGCTCTGCTCTACTGAATACTGAAAAATTAAATACTAATTAAAGCTGGGAGTGGAAGCAAGAACATAATATACCAATAGATTATGGGGTTGTAGTCCTCAACTTTCTATTTCTTTGGATACTGAAATGTTTCCTGTGATGTGGAGAAACTTCAGTGGGAGCATATAGAATTCCTCCTTCTGGCCTGCTGGTTACAAAGTGGAGGCTTGGTTTCAAGTATTCTCCCTCAAGAAGACGCCTGCCATTGATATTTTCACCTTAAGTGACATTGGTGAATTACACAGTTTTGGGAAGTTTAAACTGTTTTTCTGAACGAGCAAAACACAATGGCATTATAGGAGCACTGTTGTCAGAGTTAATCTATGGTATTTGCCCCTTAACACTGCAAAGGAATGGGCTGGGTTAGGGAAGGCAGATTTACATTCTATTTCACATTTTTCTTGTGACTGCTGTTGATACAGGGCTGTACTAAAGCATATCTTTGAAGGCTGAATTATGCTGGTTTCTTCAGTTGTGATATGTGGCATTTGTGCTGTACTAACCCTGTCAGAGTATCCCTAAAAGGGATATTCCATGCCACTTTGTAGCACTGTATCCCAGTGCCTCTTCCAAGGTCAAAATCCCTTGGTGTAGGTGTTAGAAAAGAAATGTATTCTATAATTTCATGCATTTGATTTTAATTTTGTTTTCTGGTATTCAGCTAGTGCTGAGGAAAGCCTGCAAGCTCAATCTGTCTCTGGTTCCAAGGAAAAAGGCTCCGACCAGATGTGCAGTGAGGTAAAATCAGAGAAGTTATCGGGCAATGTACTCCTATGTTTGTTTACAAAATAGGTTTGCTGTTATGCAGGCAAGAACCACACCTTCTTAATAAAAAAAGATTAATGTGAGGCAAGGGTGTTGCAATGACTGGAGCTGCTAACATTGGAGCAAGTCAGGGGATTCCCCTGAGATAAGAGCATATGATTAGTACAATACATATGCTAAAAGGGTGGGGAGAAGGAAGGTTGCATATGCAAGCCTTGTTCTGATTCTTTATGGTACTGAAATTAATAATTTAGTAATTTTACCATTCTTTCAGTATTTCTAAACTACATACATTTAAAGATTTTCCCACTAATATTCATAACTCCAAGGCATCCAAAGTTCTTCAGACATGGTTATGTTTTGAATCCTAATCAGTCCTGCAAGACATTCCACATCAAATTGCATAGCATCTATTATTTTCAATATAATCAAACTAGAAAAAGAAAAATGTTAGAAGTCCTTGACATGAATAAGCTGAGAAAACCCTGAAGAGGAACTTGTTTGAGGAGGTTTTAAGTATGCTGTTGGAATGGATGTTGCAAGTAAACTTTAAAGATGAGCAAAATGTAATATCAAAACAAGGTCACATCCATGATCTGACGAAGAAGTACACCCAAGAAATAATATCAATGAGAAGTAGGAGATAGTAGTGAGGTTACAGTTGCCTTTTCAGATCCTTGAGTTAGCAAGATATTAAGGAACAAATTTAGTCTTAAAGTGGTTTTAAAGTAAATGTGGTTAAGTCTATCTAGTTCAGCACAGCACATGCCTAACTTTAAGCACATGCTAAGTGTTTTCCCTGAATTGGTTCCATTAGCTCTCTCATCTTCATTATTTCCAGTTTGCCTTCAGCTGTCTCCTGAGAAACTAGTTATGCTTTAGTTTACAGGGCACAGCTACCATATGCTCCAAAGGTGTAGACTTTGAAAATGACAAGCTACTAAACACAATACATATATATATATGCAAAAAAGAAGCAGTAAAATACCTTTTCTTTGCAAATTGAAAACAAAAATCAACATAGCAGTCTCCAATCTATGTAGTCAGTAGGTACAGGATCTGGGTAGATATGAATGGGCAGCATCTGTATGGGCAGCTATGAATGTCCCTATTCTAATGGGAAAATACACTCACAAAGTAAGAAAATAAGGTATAAGTGGCAGTTAACACTAAGTTTCTGTAGGTCATTTAGTAGTTTATGCTGTGTAGTATGCCAGGGGGATTTCTGAGTGCATCTGGAATTTAAGCAGGGAAGGAAGAAGAAACGCCACTTTGAACTAAAACTAAAATTTAAACAATTATCTATCAAGTGTTACAGCTGAGAAGAAACTACTTCCACATACTAACAGCAGATGTCCTGCTTCATTATTTAAGTGCAGGACCTAGTTATTAATCTCTAGGATGAAAAACCAGCCACCAATACTATTGCTTCTACTGCATATGGAGGGTGATCAAGGGTCAGCCTTCTCTGTTAGTTGAGTGCTGCTTCAGCAGAGCAGCTGCATCCTGCTTCTGCTGGCATCATTGTGTCTAAGATAAAAAAAGTAAATTACTACCAACAGTTCCATCTCAGACACTGATGCTTTCTGCTGCCAAGAGCTGGGAGATGAAGTGTGTCTCATGATTCCTGTGATTGCATTTTCTTTATGAGATGAGAGAGTATAACAAACAAACCTTTTCCAAGTTCAGACATACATGTTAAGTTTTAGAGGTGTCCGACCACTGTATTGTTCTAAAACTCACAAGCGTAGCTGATACAGCTTTTTACTTCTAGTACGTACTTCTGAAAGTGGAAACTATTCTATTTTCCCTTTCCCTCTTGAGTGAAGAAAACATTTCTGTCAGTAATAAGAAAGAATGCTGATGAAAGTAACTGTATTCTTGATGTTTCTGTGTACTGATTTTTCACAGCTTGTTCTTATTTGAAACCTGCAGGATCGAGAAAGTACACACGATTCTCCTCTGCAAGGTCAGCTGGCTGGACAAGATTATAAGGATATAATCAGTAACCTGAAAGACAGGTAAGTCTTTCAAATGAAGTAAAACTAGTAAAATAAATAGTATGGATAATTAATTCTTATATTTCCAGAGCTGTCCCAATAATGTTATGCAAACGTATTCATGTGTCCCAAATGACAGAAATACAGTTCCATTGGAATGCAGCTCCATCTGCAGTAAGAGCTGCTAAACAGCTTCCACACAACTACTAAGACAAATGGAACAGAAGCCTCCAGATGTAACAGCTTGTGCAGAATTGCCTAAGCCAGCTTTAGCCTTTCCAGCTGAGGAGGGGAGAGAACAATAGTAGCACCATAATTTTGGTGTGAGCAGGGTCCTTCTGAGTTTTACTAAGTGTTCCAAGCAGATCTTGCAGCCTGGGCTGGCCCCTATGCTACTATGGCTGTAGCCATAGTAGCTACAAATTTTAAATCTTCAGTATAATGGAAAATCAAAGAATAATGAAGTATTGATAATACATGGGCAGTTTTGTCTATTACAATTATGCAGAATATATGAAATATTATTTTTTTATCACTTATAACTCATGTAAATGGAAAAAAGGACAAATATTCACATTTATAACAAAATTTTGTAAGAAAAGTATTTGGCCAATGAATTAGGGATGAAAATCTTGCCTAACTTACCTTCCTGCAGAGATAAATTTTGAGAGAAACTCTGAGAGCATCTGCAGTTTAGAACATCTATGTGAACATAGATTTGATGCCTCTTGCTATTATCTTATTGCTAATATAATATTATCTTGTGGTATACAAAGCAAACACATGATTATTTCTAAATTATCTTGCTTTGTGTGCAAGATGCATAAATGCCTCTAATGGCTAATACAAAGTTATCTTATCATATATAGGAATAACCAGTATCTTTCCCAGTTGTTTTAAATATGTCTTAAATAAGATGATGTTCTGTTCAGTAATCTCACTCTTTTTATTATCTGTATTTTCCAATATTTCTATTTTCTGTATGCAAGAGCTTTGTATAACTTGAACATGCACAGCCTGCAATGGTTACTGATGTTTGCAAAACTGCACTTACTATCTTATTCTCCCTCTTAAGTGTATCTTTTACTATTTCTAACATTATGTATTATGAAGACACATAGGACAGGATAGTGTAAGATTGTGATATGCTTAAGCATGGTTAAATGTTAGGTATGAGGGTATCTGAATTAGCCAGTAGAGGAATATCTAACCTATTCTGCACACATTATAGCTCTGTTATGGATTGCAGGCTTATCTTCTACCTAAAACATATTTCAGTGCCCTAAAATTTTCTGAATACTTTAGGAAAAAGTAACACTCAAATCCAATTAAGCTATGATTCCCTATAAACTGAAGAATACCATACATGAAAAATTGTCTCTAACAGAGACACCTTATTTCAAGCCATTTTTGAGCAGCTCTTCATTCAGAGTATGTTCTCTGAAAAAAACCCCACCAACAACTGCATACAGATAATAGTGTTTTTCACCAGCTATCTTTGCAAACAGTAATCCAGACAAAATGCTACTACTACTCCTTGAACTTATGTTCTTCAGAGTTCTGACTAATTCCTGGAAATAGTTGCTCAAGAAAGTTAAAAGTGATCAAAATAGATTAAACCCAAAATCTTTGTACAGTTCAGAGTATCAAAGCTTCTGTCACCTCAACTAATGCTGTTTTACAGATCACAGAAATATGCAGAATGTGAAGGCTGCAGAAGAAAAAATCAGCAGTCTGAGTCAGACAGATGCCACAATGAAGATGATGTTATGCCCTACAGGATTCCTGTTCTACCTAGAAGTAACCATGCAAAAACTTCTTTTGTTTCTTTGACATTATAGCCCAGCTCCTTCATATAAGAACATTGAGAACAATAGTCCCTTGTATACATGCTAAAGATCTGCTCTTTGAGTCTCAAAGACCAGGGCACTCGAGACACAATTTTTACCACTGGCACATAAGAAGGCCATCCAAACTTCTGCACCTCCCAAAGAAGACATACTTCAGGAGCTCTCTTTTCTCTCCCCTTTACTGTTCCCGTACGACTTCTCAAAAAAGTAAATTAAACACTTAAACAAAAACACAGAATGAAGGGTCAAATTTTATCTCAAGACTTTGTTCCCAGAATCACTGAATTTCACTTCACACAACAGCTTCATTAAAACCTCTAGAACCAATATGCTTGAGCACACATGGAAGCACTTTCACAGCTCAAGTGCCAAAGCCCCTCTGACACAAAAGAGTTTACAGAAAGAATCCACCTAATTGTTCCTTTATGAAAATTAAGCTTCTTCTGGCCCAAGTGAGAATAATTTGTGAAAGGAATCACACTGAGGATGCTGCAGTATCCCATAGATTCTCTGAAATACAGGTCTCCCTCTCCCTGCTTCTTCTTGCCCTGTGGAAGCAATGAATTGCTGATGACTTATCAGAAGCAGACCGAAGTTATCTCCCTCCCACTAGCAAGCAATGCTGGTGAGCAAACAGAAAACGATCTACTACTTGCTCAGAGTTTGGGGGATTTTAATTTCTTTTGGTCTTGAAGGAAAGAGAGGTGTATGGGAAATAGTGTTCTCTGTCTTTAGTGGGAGGCCTGTCTTCACTGGCACTATCACCTAGTTGATAGGAACATCCTCACATCTGTGAGGGTTAGAGATCAGAAAGTGAACAGAAAAGTGTCTTAGAAGCTCAGTCAAGGCAGAGGAAGTTGTAGCCCAGACAAAAACATAACAATATATCAAGCACAACACTTTTCTAACAGAGAATAGTCAAGAGTAGTGCCAATATCTTACAAACACGTTGCTCCTTGTCTTCAGCTCGTAACAAACTTGTGGAACATATAATCAGATTTTCTTTGTGACAGGTGGCACGTTAGTCTTTGCCAATAGTGGCCTATGAATAAAAAAGAAAAATTCCGTAATTCCCCTGCCTCAAACCATTAATTTTTACTGAACAAGCTACTGTTTTTACTCAACATGGTAACAAAAGTTTTTCCAGTAGAGTAGTGATATTTCTGGGAACATAATGTTTATCCATTTTCTTAATCTGTCAAGTATTGGATCAGAACATGTACTTCAGGATTAGCTAATTAGTAAAACTGAATCCTGACTTTGGTGCAGGAAAGATAGTTCACATCTTTTTTCTTGAAGGGCAGCGTGAGAAGAAAAAATATTTTCTTACTTCAGGAAGGGAGAATTTGCAGTGATTATTCCTAGCAGTGGGATGTGGCAATACTAATTTTCAGGGAAGTGTTGAAAATACGACTTCCTGTGAAGACCTGACCAGAGTCTTCTGTACCAGTATAAATTAGTATTAAAGTTTACAATTCTGCAAGAACAGTTTATTTAGAACAGACTGTATTTAGAAACTATATGAGGCAATAAGTTGCAGTAGTTGGATCTGCTTCCAAATAACCTGAAATTTAGTGCTGGTTGTATCCATGGCTCTGACTTATTCTTTCTGGTGTGAACATAAGTAAGCCAAAAATATTTTCTCACATTTTCTCACATCTCACTTCCACAATATAAGCATCAAAAAGTACATACATACTGCAGCTCCCTAGTTTATTAAAGCCAAGCCATTGCACTGTGAACAATAATTAAAAACTTTTTGTTTGTTTTTTTGTTGTTGTTGTGTTCTGGTTTTGTGGGGTTTGTTGTTGATATATAGACAGAACCTTTGCTTCTGGAGATGAACTGACTCAGTTAATTAACTTGAAACCATCATGGTCTGGAGTGGATCCAAGGACTGGCATCACAGGTCTTATTCAAGGCCTTCAGCTGCGGATTGAGAATCAAGAGGTGTTAAAGGAATTTATGGTAAAGTGTGATTCCTTTTTAAAATCTGTTTAGCACAGCTAAGAAAGTGACTTTTAATAGCCTTCTGCATCCTGTATGGGATATCAACTTGTATGTCTTTACTTAATCCACTTTCTCTGAGAATTATTCCAGCCAGAATGAGGTTTCTACTCTGCTGTTTGGATGATACTACAGTATTTTGATCTTTTTCTTTCCATGCAGGTCAGGCTTACACTGTTCTCTGTCCAAACATACTGCCCCCATGGAATGAAAATAAATAACACACAAAAGTAGAGTATAAATCACTTTTTCCTAGACTGACTACTTCTCATTACCCCCTCAGCTCTGCTGAACACCTGCCTAAGAACTATCCCAAGGGCTGCACTAACCAAGAAATCCATGCTTCTAGGGATTCACTAGTGTAGAAACACCAAGTTGAAAGGAAAATGTTTCGCACAATGCTCCAGTTATCCACAGAACTCATTGCCACAAGATGACATTAAAGTCAGGAACTTTGTGAAATTAAAAAGTAATGTACCTCCATAGATAATGAAAGCACATAATTACATCTGATGGCATTTAAATAATGAAAAAATGTAACATTAGGGAGGCATATAAATCTCTTGTTTCAGAGCATAAATATTCAGTTATCACCAAATTCCCAAAGAACAGATTCATAACTCTTAAGTATAGTACTGGATTTCCCTTTAAAGGATGAACTCATTACCAGGGAAACGGATTGCTACTTTTCCATAGTAATTGCAACGTTATCAGTTTCTTTCATTTGCCTTTATATTTCTGACTTTCTGGGTACAAAATCCCATGGGCTCAAGTGTATAGGACTTACTGACTTTTCCTGAAGGCTCAAGGGCATTTCCATTCATTCCATTCCACTCCATTCCATTCCTGATGCAGGCATAGCATACTATGAGCTGAGTCACATGTCTGCACAGAAAACACAAAGATCTAGTAGGGAAAGCACTGTTTACCAAAGGCAATGAATATTTTGCCTGAGTAAAACCTGTAGTAACTGATGAAGGTTTTGAAGAACTATCACATGTATTTCAAGTCATATAGACTGTATAGTGCCGTAATGTGACGACTGAGCATTGTGCAACGCATAGCAAATAGGTACAAGAATAAAAAAAATCAAGGTAACTCAAAACTGTAAATTAAATGAACTTTCACATTCCTGCTTTCAACAGCGCTGCATTCTGTTCCCTTAAATCTACTATGAAGTACGTAATGACCATGTGATTTGCACTTAATATCATTGATGCTGTTCCCTATATTAATCACTTTCTTCATCACTGAAACATATTCTTTGTTATTATTGCACTGTTAATAGTGCAATAGCCAGTGCTTTAGTCAGTAGGTTATCAATTATAAATGCTGACATTTGGCCAAGACACTACTCCAAACATCTATTAGACAGCAATATACAACAGAGATTTGTAATGACAGCAGCTGAGGATGAGGATTGGAAATCTCACTTGAAAACCCTAGAAATGTTGTTTAGGCTGAAAAAAATACAAAGCAACTTGAATTCCTTGCCTAGAAGTTTAGAGAATGATTCTTTTCTGTAAGAAGTCTATTTGCCAGTCTTGAGTCACAAACTGCAGTAAAATTTGCTTCCACTGACACTGTAAAAGTTGTCTGTAGAGGACGTGAACAACATGGATTGAATATTTCTTTTTGATCTAGGCTTTAGAACATGTGAAACCAATAGATGACTGCAGAACTGGCAAAGCACCAGAAAACCAGAATAAAAACAGATACCAAGACATTCTTCCGTGTAAGTATGCACAGTAATGAAAACATACACTTGATGAACAAAGACATCAGAAAACAGAAAAACAGTTATAACACTGAGATGTAGGAGGTGCAAATCCTACCATATCCTCAGTCACAGAGAGCTTCACTACTACTGAAATTATTAATTATGATCAATGAGATTTTTCTAAAAGATGTGGATCAATATAGAGTTCATGTAAGCATGTTTGCATTGCACAGTATGTAATTTTCTGAAGTACCATCTTCCACAAGGTAGATCTTGGTCTGGTAGGGGATGAGTTGCCTTGATGTTTCCTTCCCTCTTTCTCAGAGTTACTGATCTACATTTCTGTGGAATTGAATTATAATGACATTTCTGTAAATCTATTTAAATGTACAGCTACATCTACTGCTTGTGACACAAGGGAATTCTGAAAAGTACAGTGGAAATCATGGAGCTACGTAACTCTGGGAAAGATAAAGATTCTTTCAGAAGTATTTGAAAGCATAATATCCAACCAGACCTTTCAGCTGCTCATCTCTCATCTGTGTCTGAAGCAAGTTTCATTGCTGTTGAGAAGTCATCTTAGAAAGAAGATTTGGGTCCAAAAGCTGTTATTTGACAAGGATTCCCCCCCAAACAGTGTACCTCCTTAAGAGGTATCATGACAGAAAGAGAACAATTTCTGAACCCTTGATGTCTTTCTAAACTGCAGCAGCAAGACAGCACATGCAAAAATTTGTAGCACTGCTATGTATCAGTGATGCAGTATACATTTTCTTAGAAGTTTTCCTGGTTTATGACACCAATATCCAGTGACAATATTCAAATACATTAAAAGCAGTGCTGGATACACTATTTTGAATCACTGTCAAAAAATTCTGTGGTAATTAGAAGGCTTGTCAGAATATTATGCAAGTATCTTAAGAGAAATAAAGCTGCAGCGAACCATAGAATTTCTCTGTGGAAATTCCTACTAGCAGTCATTAATATTAGTACAACTAGTCAAATTCTATTCTAGAATCCAGAAGCATACTTTGCTAGAGAGATTGAGGTTCCCTCTCATGAGTGCTGGAGATGGTAGAACTCTGTTTCAGATCCACAGCTGAAATAACATCTTTCTGTTTCTACACAGATGATAAGACACGAGTTCCTCTGGGAGAAAAGAATGGCTACATTAATGCAAGTTACATTAGAATGAAAGTTGGAGAAGAGGAACATTTTTATATTATAACCCAAGGGCCTCTGCCATCTACTATAGCTGATTTCTGGCAAATGGTCTGGGAGAGTGAATCAGATGTGATTGCCATGATGACAAAGGAAGTGGAGCTGGGGCAAGTCAAATGTCATCAGTACTGGCCTGAACCCCCCCATGACTCCAAAGACCTGATTAATTTCCATCTCAGGCTAGACAATTACCAAATTCTGGAATACTTCATAATTAGAAAAATAGAAATGATCAACAAGCAGGTGAGTAGTGTAGTGGTTTGAGCCTGGCTAAATGCTAAGGACTCACACAGANACAAAGGAAGTGGAGCTGGGGCAAGTCAAATGTCATCAGTACTGGCCTGAACCCCCCCATGACTCCAAAGACCTGATTAATTTCCATCTCAGGCTAGACAATTACCAAATTCTGGAATACTTCATAATTAGAAAAATAGAAATGATCAACAAGCAGGTGAGTAGTGTAGTGGTTTGAGCCTGGCTAAATGCTAAGGACTCACACACACAGCCACATTCTCCCACTTCCCACCCTACAAACGGACAGAGGAGAGGAAAGACTAAAAGGTTTCACAAATTTGTGATAAGGACCGTAAAAAACTCCTTATTAATTATTTCACAGGCAAAACAGGCTCCAACTTAAAATACTAAGGATTTATTATTGTCAAAATCAGAGCTTAAGAGTGAGAAGCTTGATAGATCTTACAGCCACCTTTCTCCTCCACCCCTCCCTCTTTCAGAGATCTCCTTTCTTCCCCCAGCAGCTGGGGAAAACAGGAATGG
>WEIV01019602.1:1213-16649 GCA_013390005.1 Calyptomena viridis | reverse complement strand
TTTTTTTCTCCTTCTTAGATATGTTATCACAGAGATGTTTCCATAACTCCTCATTGGCCTGGCCTTGGCCAGCGATGTGTCCAGCCTGGAGCTGACTGACATTGGCTCTGCTGGAAATGGAGAAACTTCCAGCAGCTTCTCAAAGAAGCCTCCCCCATAGGCCTCCCTGCTAACAAAAAAACCTGGCCACTAAAAACCACCACATTAGACTTAATGCTTTCATATATTATGAAATTGATTACATTAAACATGAAATTGATTATATATTTAACATGAGTAGGTATTAGTAGTATTGTTTGCTTCTTCTGTAACATGTGCTCCGTATTTTTTAGGAATGTAAAATTCTGAATAACAGGCATGAAATTAGGGTTAATGAGATAATACTTTTTGCTCATTGCACAACCAATGGATCCAATCTCACATACTTTTGGTCAAGAACTTCCAAAAATGAGCCCTCTAATACTCACAGAGCTGGTGCATTTAGTGTTTTGCAGAATTGCTTATTGTTCTCATCAAATCACATCTCTGCCAGAATGGATTCATATTCTCTAATGGTGGATGGGTGAAAAGAAGGGAAGAAGGTGGTTTTCAGCATAGAATTTAGAACAAATGATACTTTTATCATTCATGAAAAGACACAAATATACACGAAACTACAAAACCTAGCAGCAAATTTTTAGAAACTTAACAAATTCAGTAATCAGGTGTAAGACCATGGAAATCAGGGTAATTGTAAGTCCATCAGTCTTGTCTCAATAGTAAGTAAAGCTTTGCAAAAATTTCTCCAGGACATACCATTTAGTGGAATAATTAAAAGATTTTTTACCTGTGCCAGACTAACTTGGTGTCTTTTCCATCAAGATAATAGTTTCTCTATTTGAGCAAAAGACAATTCACTATATGTCACTGAGTGTGAAACTTAGTAAAGCATTTGATGAGAGTCTTCCCAAAAGACTCTTAAGCTGGGAGGATGGGGGTGTTTAAACATGAATGTTTAAATGACAATGATAAGTTTGCTACGTTTGTACTGGACCAGTATCAAACTACTACAGAAAGACACAGGTTTACTTCAGCAGAAATCCATACTTGCATTCAAATTCTTCTGATAGTAAAAGTCCAGGTAGTTCTTTAGCATTCATCTCAGTGTGTTTTTGTGAGCTGGCAACAATATTGACCCAGGACCATTCGATTAATATTATTCTTTATTTAATGTACATTTTATTTAGTGTTGTAAGCATTTTTTGCCTTGTCTGTTGGGCATCTAATAACAAGTTATTCTTTTATGTCTAATAGCCAGAATAGCATTTATGATCTTACTATCATGGCTGCCCTATTACTACTCTTCTATTAGTGAGGCTTAATTCAGCTAAAAAACAGATTTTAGCAAAGAGTAATGTAATGTTCTAATTTTACAAATGTTATTGTTTTTTCCTTTCTCACCAACAAATGACATAAGCTGAAGAATTGTGGGGTAAACAAACAAGTGATTCAGAATGAGGCTAAAGGAAAATTTTTAGTGGAATTCCTTGAAAATTTGTTTTAGGACTAATCATTTTTAACCTTTTTGGTCTCTCTTTTTCAGACAGAAGAGAAGCGCATTATAAGTCATTTACAATTCACCACTTGGCCAGACCACAATACTCCCAAACTGGCTGAGCAGCTTATAAAATTTATTTGTTACATGAGAAAAGCTCACAGTACAGGACCTATTGTTGCTCACTGCAGCACTGGCACTGGAAGAAGTGGAGTTTTGCTGTGTGTTGAAATTGTCCTTAGCTACATAGAAAAAGATTTATGTGTAAGTATTAATCAGATCATTGTTAAGTATTACAAATTGGTATGGACATCAAAAACATGTCAGGCGCATCTTAAAACAGAGTAAATCCTATTAGAATTCACCCTAACAAAATGGGTGAATAAACTCAGCTTTTGTTGTTTTAAAAAACAGAGATAATAAGTACAAATATACTATCTCTCAAAGAACTAAGTCACAGCTTCCCCATCTGAATATGCTTAAATCTTTCTTTGTAACTTGCATGCCAACCAAATAAAAACTGCTCTCTTCTTACAGTTCAACATCAAGCAGATAGTGAGAGATTTGCGAGATCAGCGGTTTGGCATGATCCAAACTAAGGTAAGTTCTCAATATTCAACTAGATTAGGATTTTTATAAGCCTCAATTAGTGGTACACATCCACATGCTTTGGTAAATCTGGGGCTTAAAATATAATCTAGAAAATATTATTTATAACATAACATGATATAATATATTTTTCTCATTTGTGAAAAATAACAGCCTTCCAGCCAAGTGGTGTCTTGTTTAAAATATGAAAGTCTGTCCCTTACTAAATAATTGAAATAAAAGCCAAGCAGCAATATAGTACGCATACAACACACACCACTTTCTGTTTTGAAAACAAGATGAAAAGCAAGGATCACAAAACCAGTGAGATACTATAAACTCTACCCTGCAAAACTGCTGCCTTCAGCTGAATTCTTGCCATTGCTGCATTATCATCACCAAGTAAACCCTGCTACTGCTGAGTTAAACCCACTCGTAAAAAGATTTTTCACACAGGAAAAGACAAGGTACAGCTAACTCGAATTAGAGAAAACATGGTGGGAATAAAAGAAAGAGAAGACTAGAATAAGTTCTTCCTATAGACAAATATTTTAGCACATGCTTCAATATATTTTTCTTCAGGGTAATGATTGAGCATGTGACTAAAATTAAGAGACAGATAACCTTCACTGACCTAAGTGCGAGTTGAGCACATGCTTACATTACAGTGTTCTTCAACTTTTACAAGTGATGGAACAAAAAGAACAGGGATTCTCTGTGACATCTTCATTTTTGTATCCATGTTAAAAAGATGCTGATGTTATAACAGTGCTTCAGCTAGTCCATCCTTCTTTGTCTAGAATTTATGTTGAATGTAATCAGTTGTTTCACATTGATATCTCTGCATACAGGATGAGTATTTATTCTGTTATGAAGTTGTGCTGGAAGTCCTTCAGATCCTCCAAGCAATGGATTCCTATTGACTACAATATGACTCTTCCCTGTCGCTATTCCCCTTGGACTCCAGGGACCACTCAGCAATTACTTAAAAGAGATGTTAAGCCAGCACAGACAAGTGTTATATTACATGCCTTTTTTAGATTACTCTGGTTTCTCAGCCATTTCAAAACCTTGCTTAACACATCCTGGGTAATTTAAATCTTGGCTCAAAATTTGGAGAAGCAGTCAGCCAGCACCACAACACTGCTGTGTTCATTTGCCATGGACAATTTTTGCATTCTGTGTAATATCAATTTTTGAGAAAATATTTTGGGAATGTGACAAGGATGTAGCGCCTTTGTAATTAGCTTTACTTTCCAGAGGGCGACTATAAATATCTAAGATTTTGCTGATGTTGGTGGAAGATTAGTTGTTTCTCATCCATTGTTGTGCACTGTTGGCTTCTGGACCACAAATCAGTATTTACTACAGCAGTTATGCTTTTGTGGGAAAGGATTCAATTTGGTTACCTTTGGTTGTTTGAACAATGTAGAACCATTTCCAGTCATCACTCCAGCTCAGAAGTTTATACCACCATCACTAAACATCTTAAATCCAGAAACTGGCAGAAAAAATAGGATGCCTTTAAACCCTTGTTGGTTGTCTTCAAAGGAAGAGCCCAGCAATATCAACAGATGTAGATCACATCAGTATTCTTCCATTCTACATCCATGTAAAAAGGAATGCAATACTAAGCCAGGTGAAATGGCTGTGTGTGCATTGTGGCACACACCTACATTTCATCCTCCCTTGAGTCTTTCCACTGATTAACTATCTTGTAATTCTTACTTAGGATTTGAACCAATCTATGGAAGTCCTGACGGTTTCAGTAGGGGCTGAATCAGATCTTTAAATTGGAGTAAAGAACTCTTTGTACAATTTATTTCTCTTGTAAAAAGTGTTTCTATTCATGTGAATGGATTTGAGCAGAAATCTGCTGTTAAAATTGTAAGATTGCATGTGTTTTTCTAGTACTGCTTCTAAGTCCTTTGTCTATAAGGTGACCTATATGGAACTGATTAGATATCCATTGGAAGAGTAACTTTTAAACATAGGAAACTGTAACAATCTAACCAGATTGTACATATTTTTAAAACTTTTTTGATTTCAGGAAAAGAAAAAATATTAAGAGGCATTGGATATAAAACTGCAGTAGAAGCAAGACAATGAAATACCCGTTTATTTTCATTATGACTAACAGGTTTATGATTCAGAAAGAACGGGGAATTAAATACAAATTAAAAGTATGCCTTTTAGAAAAAGCCACTGTAATAAAATTATAATTAAGACCAAGGTCCACTTTTTCTTTCTGCCCTCCAATAGTCTCCTGGAAGGCAGAAAAAGATAGAAATGCAATTTATTATGTAAGCCAGATGCTAATTTCAAATATAATGATTAAGTTCCAGAGTAATGATAAATAAATCCAGGAGTAACTCTGGATTTGTTTCGGTATAAACATAAACAGAATGTTTTGTCTTAAATTGATTGCATTTGATCCTTCCTCACAGCATTACTCTCCATGCATTTTGCATCTACTACCTTTTGCATATAAAGGACTATTTGTGCAATTTTGTAAAATGTCATCAGCCAAATTTTTTTCATAACTTTGTTACCTTCATCTGGTATTTAGCCTTTCACTTTAATTACTGCACGTGTACTAGGCAGTGAATGCACTACACTACATATCAATGCACAATTCACTTTTTGTACCACAACAACTTTAATAAGCTTCGCAGTGAAAATATTCCTATACTTTATGCAAAGGTGTTTTTTTCAGTGGTTTAGAACAAACATTCTGGATTTAGAAGACGATACTCATAGCATCATTTGTATTTGTTCCTCCACATTTGTGTATCATCTTTGCAGCTGTTTGACAGATGTATTTGCTGTTTGACATAAGTTTTTCCTATTTTACAGGGATATTAAAAAGATTTCTGAAAACAATCTATTTAATTTCAATTTCTTTTCATGAAAAAGCAGCTGCAATACTTAACTACTAATAAGGGCTCTAGGGAAAATATATATTATTAATTAGGGCTTGTATTTAAACTTCCTCTAAAGGCAGATTTTGTGATGATGGTACCTTTTGTATATTCCTCTAAAGCAGGAATTACTAGCCTCTAAGACATTCTGCCATATCTCATGTTGTTATTCTTTGGGAAGATAATAATTAAATACTTTTAAACCGATACTATGGGTATGATCCCCATAATGGCATCCTCATTCAGACTGAACTTTGATTTGAATAAAACATACACTTTTATACAGATCTAGTTCTCTAAGACTGCCAGAAGAGTAAGATAAATTGGAATTGTCCTTCCAGATATTCTGTAATCTGTTTTGTATCAAAGACACTCTCACTCACAGAAAATCTCTGAGGCTCTGAAACCAACTTTAGGTGGAGCCAGATAGATGCAATTTACCACATGCTGGGTGACAGGCCCTCCATCTGTCACAGTTTTGGGGTGATTCTGTAGAGCAAGTCTCTCAATCCACAGCTTGAAAGCAGTTTAAGAAAACATCAGACTTGCAAGGGTTCTGCACATGTTTGAAGCTAAAGGCTGTCACCTCAGTCCAGGTCTGCTCCTGATCTCCATGCTTACTGACAGCCTAGACAGCAGATAATTTGGGGAATGGAAGGACTGAAATTATGGATACACCTTCATCCTACAAGAAACATCATGTTTGGAGAAATAAACAATGAGTTATCACCAGAAAGTGCTTGGCAGATGTGACCACTATATATGCTCTCTAGGAGCTGGTAAGGAACCATCTGGTGTCAGCTGCCTCTTTCAAGGTAGGATTCAGAGATTCAGCTTCCAGCTTTGCTGCAGACTTCCTGAAGAGGCCAAACCACTTAAACAAGATTATCTGCACATCACAGTTTTCTTCTTTTACACTATACTACTAGGGTACACTCACATCCTTTGTAGATAGCACCACTGAGCTCAAAATGTAGATAAACTCGGAACAAGTAGAAGACTGTTAAGCATTTAAATATAGAGGAATCTAGCTACGTCCAGCGGATAAGCATTTCCCCCCACACCCAGAACAAATGAGAGTCCCACTTCCATGTTCTTTATTAATGCAAGACTCTCATGGAGATCAAGGCTCACTGATATGCATTCATTTGGAACAAGACAGAATCCACTCTTTAAAGAGCTCACACAATTTGATAAGTTAGGCTAAACAGGAAAGAAAGGAAAATCTACTGTCCCTTTCATTCATAGAGAAGTGATTGGTGATTTGATGAAGGTCTACAGAGTTCTTGAAAAACTTCAGAACTAAACTCAGATGATGAAGCTCTGATTCTTTGGCTACACATAAAACTGTCTTTCCTCAGTCAGAAAATAGGATGAATTTCTGGTGAGATAGTATTGAGGATATAAAGTGCTCTGACTGGAATTTGTACACATCCTAATATGCAAGAGATGTCCTATGGTAGAGAACTTCAGTCTGTGTATATGGTCACACTGCTTACTTCAGATATGGCACCAAGATCACTATTTGTGCTTCTAAATTGTGTTACTTTACTACGTAATTGCCAATCAGGACAAACTGCACTACAAATGCAAACAAAAAGGACATATTTATTGAAGGCAGTGCCTGCCATAACAAGCACAGGAAACAAGTAAACATATGCTAGTCCTTAGATTCATAATGTAGCACAAAACCATGTTAGTGATACTCTATATTCAGACAGTAGCTCTGTCCATGGAACATCTTGTAATGGTACTTCGGGGAAGTAAATGTTTTATTGTCATTGAGATTGCTATTAAGTTTTTTTATGTCTACCACTTCATGTCAATTTAAAAGCAAGTGTAGCAAGGACAAATATCTCATCAGCTGTTAAGTTATGAAATGATGTGAGCAGGGGAAAACAGGCGTCCCCATTTTTCTACTAACATCTTCATTGAGTTCCATGGACTCACAGCTGCTTCATGCTGATGACTCAGTGTACTCTAGTACCCCATCTGCAATAGACAAGATACCTGAAAATACTCACACCTGCCAAAATGGGTGTTATCTCCTACAAGAATGTTGTCAGGTTTAAATAATTGACTTTAAAATACAGTAACTTGTCCTAATATAATCATGCTTCCTTTAAATTTTCTTAGAAAGCCTGAGAGATGAGTCAGTAATTTTTTTCTGTCTTTTCAGTAGAGGTTTATGGCCTTAGTGAACAACAGGCCCTTCTGTAATGGAACAAATACATGCAAACACGGCCCGTATTGCCAAAGCGCGGCAATCACTGCCATCTAGGGGCAAATCGCGGCTGCGACAGCATCAATCGCAATCAGTTGCTCGTGCCCTTGGCATAGAATCCCTCCACGAACTTTCACTGAGGTTCACTTCCCAGTGTTAGCAAGACGGGCTTGGCAGGACGCAGCGCTCTCGCTCCAGCCTGGCAAGTTCCTGCCTGGCCAGGTAGGTGCTGCATGCTACTGACAACTATACAGCCACACAGCCCTGGTCATACAGAGCCCAAAAGAGTGATAACGTAGTGCTTGGGAAGCCTCAGGAAGAAATATTCAAAAATCTGACAGGATCTGTCTAAATCTGATGAGATCCTAACTTACGAATAAACTTATTCTTGACCTTAAAGCAGGAGTGCTTTCAGAATGAAGCACTTTCTTTTTTACTGAAAATTATGAGTAATGAGAAATCCTCCCTGAGTTTTACAGGCATTGTGAGCAGCTGAATGTGATTCAGTTGGCATCTATTTAGTGTAAGATAGTCCCTGTAAACTGGTTTCTTTTGTCCAGTATATTGCAAATTCATCTCCAAAATGAAGTCTAGAGGTAACATCACACATCCTTGTGTAATGACCCAATCATTGCACACTGAGGAATGTGATCCCCATAAGGGTGAACCTGAGCAGGCCCAAGCCTGTGCTGTGCTGTGAATATCTCTTAGCTTCAGAACAAACCTAGCCAGCTAAGTGTAACAGAGGGCAGCTTGTAGGCAGCTCCCACTTGCTACTTCACATTATGCCACTGTGAGCTCTTGCCTTTACCTGGAGGTGCAGTAAGAAATTTTCACATGAACATTCTTTCTATTGGACAGTAGAAATACTGAATGGAATTGTTTTCTTGTGAGAAAATAATGCAGTCATTCAAATGATCAAAACAAGGTGACTCTTCCACAGACAGGGTCTGCACGGTGTGCTGCACCCAGACCAGATGCCTATTTGATGCTGCACAATTCAAAGGGCATCTGAAGGTTATAAGTTTATCTATACTATCCTCTCTTCTTTTACAAGGTTAGGGCTAATAAAT
The DNA here is from genome assembly GCA_013390005.1 of Calyptomena viridis. Classification (NCBI taxonomy): domain Eukaryota; kingdom Metazoa; phylum Chordata; class Aves; order Passeriformes; family Eurylaimidae; genus Calyptomena; species Calyptomena viridis. The sequence continues at coordinate 8,309 of WEIV01019602.1, read as the reverse complement.
AGCACTTTGAATGATACTTTGCATAATCTGAGTTCCTTACTTATTGCAATTACATTGGAACAGCAACTCCAGATGCAAAATACTCACCAGTGAAGGACAATGGTATTTCTTAGAGCTATTAAAACACAAAGCTAACTCAGCATAAAGGTTGCCTGCCTACTACTTGAAAAGATGACCGATACTATTGTAATACTACAAAAAATAGGTGTCAGTTGAGATCTTTACACTTAGAAGAGAGCTCGCCCTTGCAGGCTAAGCAGACCAAAGGTTACAGTCCACTATTAGATGAATCTTTTAAATGTCCAGTAATGGAAGGGCACAGAAGATACGTGTAACAGTAAAGTTTTATGATTTGCATGTAATCTTGTACTGATGTAGCTCTGTAGGTTTAGAAATAAGCTTGTGAAAACAGAAAAGTGTTCTATAGCGCAATACAGATATAATTTTTTTGTCTTGGTCACTTCGTGCACACAGGGAAAACAGAACCTCCTACCTCATTCATGTGTCTCCAGGCCCAATAACATGGAACAACTCACAATAGCTCACAGAACCACAACACAGAATAGCTGAGATTGGAATGGACTCCTGGAAAGCATCTAGCCTAAACTCTTCAACTCACAGCAGAGCTCAGGACTGTCTTCAGGTGGGTTTTGGATATCTCCAAGATGGAGACTCCATGACCTGTCTAGGCAACCTGTTCTGATATTTGACCATCCTCAGACTAAAAAAGTTTTTTTCTGATGCTTAAATGAAATTTCCCAATTTCAGTTTGAGTCCATTGCATCTTGTCCTATCTCTGGATACCGCTAAGAGGAATCTGTTTCTGTCTTCTTTAATTCTTTACTCCTTCCCATTTAGGAATTTGTATCTATTGTATATATTTGTATCTACTGATAAGTTCCCCCAGAGCATTCTCTTCTCCACACTAAACAACCACAACTCTCTCAGCTTCTCCTCATATGACAGATATTCCAATTTTTTTAATCATCACAGTGGCCTCAATATGACAATACCGGTTCAGAGAGAGGATAAGATTCCATCCAAAGCTGCATGTCTACTGAAATTAGGAGATACAGTTTTTTGGTGCCTACTAACATGCGAGAGTAGTTGTTTTAATATTAATTAAGAACTGATCAAGGCCTGAGAAACCAATATGGGAGTTTAAGTGAAGACACAGAATATCAAGCGTATTTTGGATGCCAGTGATCATCTCTACTTCTTTAGTTAGTCTTAACTCTTTGGTGTCCACCCATATGAAGTAGGTGGCTGTTCAGAATTCATTGCCTTTTCTGCACAGCACCAGTTACACATGCATGCCTGAGGGACAGTGAACTTTTTGCAATCCTGCTCTGAATTACACTGCTATTTAGCTCGCTCATTAAACCATTCAAAACCAAAAAAACAAAAAGCAGCTAAAATGCCTGAGAGCAGTACACCCCCAACCAGGCGACAGACACAATAGGGACTATACAGTAGCTGTCCAGCACCCAGCTCATTACACAACTGAGCAATTAACTGAAGTTGCCTGTGCTCCTTCCCCTCCCTGCATTTGTTCTCTTGGAAGATGACAATTCCTTCTCTTCCTTCTTGTTCTACCTCTTTGAAAAGCAGGTCAGTGATTGTAGGCTTTCCTATCACACTGCTGCAAAAAAGCTCCTAACTGCTTCCATTACTACTTCCTCCATGGTTGGAGTAGATTTATCCCAGGCAAAGCACCAGCTGTGGTACCTCTTGGCTCATTCAATACGCCTACCAATAGCTCCCAAGGCACAAACGACATGCTGTGAGCTTGCTTAATGCCAGCATCTTTGGATGACTGACAAGGACACTATGAGAAATAATGAACATTAGGGAAATGTAGCTATAGCAACACTAGTATTCACAAAGCAAATCCCTACCAAGAGTGCAAGGAAACTGCTGTTATTGTATATGTAAAAGTGCTGATAAAGCAGGAGCTTGGGCAACAGCATCAGGAGAAAGCATGCTGGGCCTGCAGTCTTGCCACAAATGGTAACATATGCAAAAGCACAACTACAGCAGATAGATACTTTGCTCACACACTTTCAGAAATGTTCAGTAAAACAACAGATCCTAAACAGAGTCTTTGTAAGAAAATCCCAAACCTCACTCAGCTCTTTATTTTACTGATCCAGATTTTACTGCAGGTTTAGCACCATGTCATTAAAGGAACCATTCTGGTAACACTCTCATGGTGCTCAAGAGGCTGCCATCATTCCAGAAGCAGGAACAGAAGCTTGGTCTCACAAACTATACTGCCTCCACCCTTTTTTATCCAGGCAAAACTTTCAGTTGAGTATTGAATAGGAACATAGACCATGCTTTCTAATTTTTTTTTCCCAAGCTGAAATAATTGAATAACTCTTGGAGAATTTCAACTTTCAGTAGATATATCATAGATGTATTCAGTATCATGCCTCATTTTCCTTGTCTATCACTTTGCTGTCTTAAAGAAGATGTATGAGTCACAGGTAATGCTTGAGAAGTGTTGAATGACTACTCAAATGAAACAGAATACAAAGCATAAAATATTCTTCATGCTTGCAATTTTCAGTTACCCCACATTTCCCTTCACATCTGTGTGTGAGTAAGGACACATGTAGCATATATCCATCTCCATCCATCAGTGTTGCACCATTAAGAGAAACATTTCACTCAGGGAAATAGTAGGATTCTGCTAATGTATTGTTTGAAAAGTGAGTAGGAATAAAATGGTTATTTCATGGCTAGAAGTTCTACTAGCATTACTTAACCTGAGTAACTTAGCACAGACTGAGCATCATTCCTTTTGCTCGACAACAATTTTAGATCAAAAGATCTAAATCTGTTCCCATAGTCAGAATCCAGACAAAGCCTGGAATGCCAGCAGCACTGGGATGACCACACCACTCAGCTCAATACAAATGCACAACTCCTTCAGAGCAATATTGCTCTAGGCAAGAACATCTCCTTCCATAGCACTCCATGCCAGCTCCTGCTGAGATTTTCAATCTCATAGAGACTTCTCCACCTACTCCCTTTCTCACCAACATTCACTTAGATCCCTAGCTAATAGCTGGGTGGCTCCTGGGTTATGTTCTTCTGGTAGGTGTTGTCAGTGGCTCAAAAGGCCAGGTTCAATTACCTAAGGAGTCCTCCTGGGGATTTACATAGCAACGTTTTGAGCTCTATCAAAGCATTTGATAAACCTCAAGTTACTTTCTTGGAGTTCTGAGAAGGACACAGATCAAATTGGGAGCAAAAAAAAAATGTTAAAAATATTCATTCAATAAAATGTTTTCCCTTCCCCTTTGTCCATAGTTCTCCCTATTTAGTTGTTCAGTTGATGAGACAGGTTTGCATGCCTCACTTCTGACTGTGCACCCTGACTCAGTTTTTTGTAAAGTCATTGAGGAATCCACAGTGCAGCTAGGCTACCTCCAGGTGGTCAGGCTGCATTGGTCAATGGCCTGTAGCCAGCTGAACTGATTGCAACCTTGGGCAGGGAAGAAAAATGTTATCAAAGGCAGTGCTTTCTGTAACTTTAGTCAAACTTGCCTCAAAATCATTACATGAATCAGACTGAGAAGTCTTCCAAAAGTCATCCATTTATAGGACTCATAACAGACAATAAAGTTTCTTACCACAGGCTAGGTTTCCATTTAGCTTTTCTAGGACCTGTACCACACTGCTCTGATAGATGAGCCTGGTACATAATCCAAGCACATTTAATATCGTTCATTTTTCTGCTTCTTACCAATGTAAAGCTGGTTAACTTTAACCGTGCCCTCATCTCTTCTTTTTCACCAAAATGATCTGTAACTAATGTATGTGTGATATGTGTTCTGGATGCTCTTCTCCCTGTCCAGGAAAGGGAGGACATCCTGTCCTCTCCACAGCTTTCAGCCACAGGGTTTACACATGTCCAGTTCTCTTTGTGTTTCCCTTCAAAACATCAGCCCTTCTCTTCCTGTCAGACTGTTCTTTGAACACTGTCTGAGATATGACTAATCTGCTTTTAATTCTGTTATTTCTTCAACAAGTGAGAGCACCAAGCCTGTATATGGCAATTGTCTTGGCTTCTGGAAGAGGTAGAATATACTCTTTCCCAATCAATCTCGTATCACAATCACACATGATCTCTACTTGTCTGTGAAAAAACTAGCAAGATTGGGATGGGCATCTGTACAAGTGTGGATGCATTCACCAGCCACAGGAGCAGGCTGATGATGGATGCAGGCTGCCAACAAACTATGCAGGAAATAAGGTAAACAGGGAGAATTCACACGTTTATTTAACTTCTTGTGGTAATACTCTTTTTTCTTTGTTCTCTCCTTCTGCCAAATCACAGTATAATATATACTAAAATAAGATATTTGTTCAATCCTCAAGACACAGTAATGTGTGTGAGTGCATGTACACAACACTGTTCTCTATAGAAGAGAATCAAAAACATTCAACCAAGTGCCCTTTTATAGCTACTAGAGACTTTGTAAGTGAGGATTTTACCTCCACTCCTGTCTGGGTAGGAGAATCTTTCTTCCCTAAAGGACACCACGTGTATAGCGTAGTATTGAACATGGCTTTTTTCGCTGTGTATGGACTTAACAGCTTCTTACTGTGTCATTATAGTTCCATGAATTCTTCAGTGTCAGCAGAATGGTATCCTCTTCCAGTGCCAGTCAGGGAAGCTAAAATAATGGGCTTACCCAACACTAAACTCCACAGACTCCATATAGTTAGCTATGTTAAAGGACTGAGGTCTGTCCAAGCAGCTTTAGGCTCATGCCTTGTGCTCACTGTGTCCTTGTAAATGCCAGCTTACTAGACAAGCTTTCAGGAAGGGCCCCATCTGTGTGTAGCTTTGTGCTTGCAGGAACATGAGGCGAGGGCTTGCAGAGCACTAACAGGATGGATGGTGACAATGGCCTGTCAGAAGTGGAAATCACCCTGTGAGGACACATGTGATGGACCCACTGGAGTGAATTAGGTCACCTAGTGCTGTCATAAACAATAGGGACAGAGCTCATACAGTGGCAAGCAGCCTTATATACGAAGGTCTTTGGAAAATTGGCTCCGCTAATAAGGTTACCAGCAGTGATGCTATACATCATGACATCACTGAAGAGACAAGCTGGTGCGTGAAGGCAGGCAGAGGTCTGAGGAGCTCAAGGCAGACAACCTGAATCCTTAGAGTGAAAAATTTTCTCCTAAATAGCTAAAAGGTATCCACTTTGGACTTGATAGGCTGAAAATCCATGCTGCTTTGTCCTCTAATCTAATTTTTTCTTACCAGAAGATAAATAAGCTGCATCAACAGAGTGTGATTGTTTAAACTTACCAGTGGCTTTAAGGTCCCAGTTCAGCCTTCTTCAGTGTATGTCCACATTCTGGATTCTGAGTAGCAGATGGATCAGTGGTATAGCCTTCACAATCACTTCTGAAAAGTTTGATAATCATTTTACTGATTTCTTCCTTCTAAATTCATTCTTTCCCATTACAAATTCTAAAAAGAGATGAAACAGAAAAGCAGACTGATTAGTAACCATTCAGATTTTCCCCCACTTTATCAAAGGCCTCACAAAATCTTTGGCAAATGCAGAGAATTCTCTATTTTCCAGGGGATGTACTGTTTCAATATCTAAAAGACACTGTGGGAAAATCTGATTCGTAAATACTGGCTCCATTTCTTCAAGCTGCAGAAATGCTGTACACAGCCAGATCCAAAAAGTGCACTTACAAAAACAAGAAGAAAGGCTTATGTTTATAGCATTTAAAAGACCTAGAAAGAAGTGGAAAATCCCATTCACATACATACGTATGCATATCAAATGAGATCACTCATATAAACTTCATGCAACACCTTTCCTCTTTTCTTACCAGAATTAGCCTAAATATAACACTAACTTCACTCCTTTTCCGTTCATTGAAGTGTTGTGCCCATTGCCAGACCCACATCTCATCTTAACTCTGGGCACACATATGCTCACAACAGGGTTGCTGAACAAACCCACAGTTGTACATTCCAGGCAAAGGCATATGTGCGCTTTGTGCAAAGTCTAATCATGATGGAGACTGGTTATATCACAGGGGTCTGGCTCTGCATGATGAGAAAATGTGACCTGTATAATTTGTTTTTTATACTGATTGTCTGACCAGGCTGATAATTTACCTGTCTGCAAAAAGCCAATGCCAAATTCCTGTATTTCAGCTCTGTTCTATCCCATCAGCATTTCAACCTCTTTGATCTCCAAACTATACAGTGTTTGGCATGTATCATTATAACATCATGCTTTAATTTTGTACTCTTATGAGAAAATTTTTGGGTTTGGGGGACTATTTTTAATATTTGGTTTTGTAAGCATTACTTCACAATGATCACAAAAGGCTTGTGATCCTTCCAGTTTCCACCAGATGCCACCAAGCTCCCAAGGATGTCTCGAGTCAGGGCTATAAATTCCTTCTGCCTGAGTGTCAGTCACAAACAGTGTCTTTCCCTTTTAAAGAGAACAGAGTAAACCAGCAAATGTAAGGAGCTGAGGACAGAGTCTTTCCTTGTCAATGGATGAAATGCTGCTGAATTGCTAGTCAGCCAAAGCTGCTATGATTTCACTGCTGTTGGAAAGTTTAATCTGAAAGGAGTCAATCTCCCTTCACTAATTAAAAGGGAATAACACCATCACAATTCTGCTCGCCTCTACCTGAGACACACATGGGCAGATGCAGTAACACGCAAAAGAAAGAAGTTTCTGTTACTGCTTTCCAGGATACAGTGGCCTGCCTGAAACTGCACAGGGAGTAGTGAACTAAACAGGGCACTGAAGCCAGCTTTCCAATACTCATTTTGAAAAACATTTGCCAATAAGAATTTTGCTTTTCAGTGGTTCTCTTCTGAGTTTTACTGAGTGCTGAGCATTGCGGTGTCCTGCACAGCATAAATGCCTGAGGTCTCACTACTCAAGTATGTCTGTTCCCCAAGAATAAGCCAGCTCGCCAAGCGGCTCTTCTCATGCATCCCAATTGGCAGAATAACCCTCTTAAGGTTTTGCCATCAGAGGAAATGTTTAGTCTCAAAGAGATTAGAGCACACACTAAGTAA
>WEIV01019601.1:69238-87991 GCA_013390005.1 Calyptomena viridis | reverse complement strand
CTTGGGGGGCTACCGCGGGCTCGGGGACGGAGTGGCCGTGGGGGGATTCGGTGGCGGCCTCGGAGGGGCGAGATCCGAAGGGATCCGGGGGGTCAGCATCCACCCCGAGCTGCTGAAGCCGCTGTGCGTGGGCGTGGACCCCGAGGAGTGTCAAGTGAGGACCCACGAGAAGGAGCAGATCAAGAACCTCAACAACCAGTTCGCCTGTTTCATCGACAAGGTGAGGCCCCGCTCCCCGCGGCCCGGAGCTGCTCCTCGGGCACCGGTATCCCAAGCTTTCCTGGTGGAAGTGGCATGGAGACCCTCTGGAATCAAGCCTCGCAGAGGTGTTTGGCCTCGGGATGGTCACCGACCCGCCAAAGAGCTCGATGGGGAGCAGCTCCAGGGATGCAGGAGAAACCTGGGAGATCAGGGATGGAGACGTGGAAGTGTGAAAAATAGGGAGTTTTATTCCAAGTGGGACGTTGCTGTCACAGCTCTTGCAGACTCCCAGAGGACACTTAAAATTGTGCTTTCTCAGGATGTGGAAGGACAGATTTAGATGAAATGAAAGGAGTGATTTTAGCTTCTCTGTCCCTCCACTCTGTGAGGGAAATGATTTGGTGATTGGCTAAAAACATGTAATTTATCATTGTTTTCTTAGCCAAGTTTAAGGGTTTTCAGGCCTGTTCAGAGATGTTCTTATGGGATTTTTTAAAGGGCTATGAGGATTTGCTCTGTCTGATCTGCTCTGGATTTTCCTTGAGAGCTGTTCTGGAGCCGGAAAAACCAAACCTCCCTGAGAGGAGCAGCTCTGCTTCCTCCCATTTGAAAAATGACTTATTCATGACCCGCCAAGGCTTTAATCTAGAGGTGAAAGTCATGATAAGCACCTGTGGTTAGAGTTTAGATCAGATACACCCAAATGAGATCCAGGAGGGGCCTTTTAGTGCCGGGAAATCTCGTTCCTTCACTTGGATCCTGCACCAGCCGGTTCTTGGGGGGAGGAAGGGGAGATGTCTGGTTAAACCAAACTTTGCTCAAACCCACGATCGGCCTCAGCACAGATTTTGGTGTCACTGGGGGGGCTGCAGAAGATGCTGGTCCCGCTCACCCAGCCTCGAGCCATTTGTAACTCCCGTTTTTCCCCGTGGAAGCGGAGGGGCCCTCGGGCCGCGGTAGGAGGGGGTGTCTGACCGTGCCCGTGTGTGCCCTGCCCAGGTGAGGCTGCTGGAGCAGCAGAACAAGGTGCTGACCACCAAGTGGGAGCTGCTGCAGCAGTACGTGCTGCCAGCCTCCCGCAGGAACCTGGAGCCCGTCTTCGAGAACTTCATCTGCAACCTGAGGAAGCAGCTGGAATGTGTCCTGGGGGAGCGGGAGCGCCTGGAGAACGAGGAGCGCTGTCTCCGCGACCTGGTGCAGGAGTTCAAGTGCAAGTGAGTCCCGGGCGGGGGGAAGCCGTGGGAATCCCGGGATGCGGCACTGGGTGGGTCGGGGGGCTGGGCAGGGCAGGGCACACCGGTGTGGGGCCGGTTCCCTGTGCTGGGGTCCCACTGCTGCTCCCCAGAGGGACTGGGAGAGCTCCCGGACCACGGTTTCCTCAGGGAGAGGGGCAGGGGTTTCCCCCTCTCCTGCCCGTGGTTTTCCATGTGAAATTCCCCCCAAATCCGCCCGTGGCTCCCCAGATTTCCTCCTCCCATTCCCACAACACCTCCAGCCTCTCTCTCTCCACCCACATCACGCCGGGGCTCATTCCCAGAGGGAATGTGGGAGTTGTGTCAGTGCAAGTGCAGATACCCCTGGATCCCTCCCCGTGTGCTCCCCTGAGCCCCAAACCAGGCCACTGCACAACCCCAGAGTCCTTCCAGTCCAACATCTCAGGAGTTTTTCTTGCTGAGCCACCACCCAGCAGCTCCAACTCGCAGAATCATCACCTTGGGAAAGTTCTCCCAGTCCCAGTTTTACTGAGTCATTGCTCCCTGACTTTCCTCCCCACTGCCCCAGGACTTTCACGGGTTGCTCAAGCTCCTGACCCTCCCTGGGGCACTTTGGCCACATTCTCCTCATAAACCCTCCCCACCCCGAGCAGAGTCCTGGACACTCCAGAAAAACACCTCACAAAGCAGCAGGGCTGGAAGGAGCAGCCCAAGCCTCCAGCCTGGGACAGGGCTTTGCATTTCGAGTGGTTTGGCCTGATTTTCTGCCCTCTGCCTCCAACCCCCTGCTGTTGTGGGACATTTCCAAGTGCTGAGCAAAGCGGGAAGGAAACGGCAGCAAAGCAAAAAATAAGAATAATTATTTGGGGGAAAAGAAACCCCAGAGGTGCAAAGTGAAATTTCTCATTTCCCATGAGACATCGGTTGGGTGGGGGTGGAGAAGGACCCCCGGGGCTCAGGACCCCCCTCTCCCTGTCCCCCCTGCAGGTACGAGGACGAGATCAACAAGCGCACGGCTGCTGAGAACGAGTTCGTGGTGCTCAAGAAGGTGAAGCCACATGAGGGACCAGCCCAGAGTGGGCAAAACCAGGGGGACAAGGGACCAGGGGCACGTGTGGGGAGTCCTGGCACCACGGCACTGCCCGAGACCCCGCCGGGCAGCCCCAAAAACGTGTCAGCCCAAAGGATGTGGGGAACCTCTTTGAGGTTTTTAAGCACACGCAGCATAAACTCGGTGTTAAGGGCCGGGAACAGCGAGGTTTCCTCAGGGTCTGACCAGAAAACATGGGGTTTGCCGCGGTTCCTTCACCTCTTCTCACCGAATTCCTGGTTCTCTCCAGGATGTGGATTGTCTGTACCTGACCAAGGAGGAGCTGGAGGTGAGGGTGGGTCTCCTGCGGCAGCAGCTGGAGTTCCTCAAGTGCATCTACGCTGAGGTAAGAGCTGCTGCCTCCCTGCCTGCTCCTCTCACACCAAAACCAGGGGCAGGGAATGGTGTCTTCACCGAAAATCCTGGAACTGCAGCCCAAAAATCTCTTATCTCTTTGTATTTGATGATAAAGGGGTCACACACACTTTGGGAAGGCAAAGGTCTGGGTTGTCTCCTGGACAAAGAACCTGAAAACCCCTCAAATTCCAACCCAAACCATTCCTGGGATGGCCAAATATTTTTAGGACTTGGCTTTTTTACGTTAGTCAGGATATTTGGTGGAAGTAACACTTTTGCCTAAAACATTGTGAGTTTTTAATGGAACACACAGGGGGACACTTTGCATTGACCCCTTTTTGAGCTAAAAACCCCCATAATGGGGTATTTTCTTGAGCCAAACTCCACTCAGTGGGGCCCAAAGAACTCCCTTCTGATGGATTCACAGCCAGAAAACCTCTGGCAGAGCCAAAAACGCCTCCACCAGGATCCCCCACCCTTCCTTCGGGAATTACACCCAGAAATCCCACGTTGTGGTCCCAAAACATCTCCCAGCTCCCAGCTCTTGCTGGACACCAGTCACCCAACTGGAGAACCCCATTGTCCAGTTGGGTGTTGATGGAAAAACCTCCCCCAAACCTCCCCCCTCTGCCCAGACCCCCTTGGCCGGGGCTGTTCCCAGTCTGGGCTGGTGGAGGGAGTGGGACTGACGTGTCCTGGGTCCTGCAGGAGAGAGCACAGCTGGACTGCCAGCTGTGTGACACCTCTGTCATCGTGCAAATGGACAACAGCCGGGACCTGGACATGGAGGGGATCATCAAGAGCGTGGAGTGTTGCTACGAGGAGATCGCCCAGAAGAGCAAGGCCGAGGTGGAGGCTTTCTACCAGACCAGGGTGAGTGTCCCCAGCGAGGAATTCCCTTGGCAGACCAGCCCTGGGGCCACCTCTGTCCCCTGAGGTGCCACCCCACGCTGCAGTTCAGAGCCCCAGCCCCACAGAAGATGCTGAGCTGGGAGGGACCCATCGGGATCGTGAAGGAAATCAAAGGAAGTCAATCAAAGAAAGTCTTGACCCCAAAACAAAGCCCAACCCGAAAAGTCCGGGGTGAGGTTTTGTTGCAAAACCAGAGCACAGCAGGTCATGGTGTGGCTTCAGGGACGTCTCCTCTGTGCACACCCACGAGGAACAGCATTTCCCAAAGGGAAAAAACCCTGAAGGTTGGGAAAGACCTTCAAGATCCAGCCCTGTCCAGGCCGAGGTTGTGTGTGGGGAGCTCTGGAGAGTCAGGAAGGGAGGGGGCCCTTGGAAGGGGCAATTTGGGCACTTTCACAGGGTTGTCTCCCTGTGCAACAGCTGGAGGAGCTCCACAGCAGCCGGGGCAAGTTCTGTGACGACCTGAGGAACAACCAGAGCGAGATTGCTGAGCTCAACAGGATGATCCAGAAGCTGCAGTGCGAGTCGGACAACGTGAAGAAACAGGTAGGACAGAGGGCTGGGACCCACAGGGATGTGCAGCTTCTGCATCAAAGGAGCTGCAAAGAACCCCCCACCCCCCATTAAATCTGCTCGTAGCTTCTCGTCTGCTGTTAATCACATCAAAAAGCAGATTTATTTCTCACCTGGCGAAGGAGAAGCCGGTTGGTTTGGCTGTGCCAGAGTCGGTGTTTGTGGTGTTTCTCACCAGGGTGCAGCCAACAGGTGCCCTCCCCTTCAACCCCACCTTGGCCACCACGAATCCAGCCAGAATTTTGGCTCTCTGGAATTTCCTAGATGAGAAATAAGGAGCAGCCCTGAGGGGATGCCTTTGAAATCCCCACTGCCCACCATAAACCCAGCCAAAATTTTGGCTCTCTGGCATTTCCTAAATGAGAAATAAGAGGGAACAGGAGCAAAGCTGTGGAGATACTTCTGGTGTCACCATTGGCCACCTTAAATCCAGCCAAAATCTCAGCTCTCTGGCACTTCCTAAATGAGAAATAAGGCCGTAAAGGAACAACCCTGAGGAGATACCTCTGATATCAGCATTGGCCACCACAAATCCAGCCAGAATTTTGGCTCTGGCACTTCCTAAATAAGAAATAAGGAGATACAGGAACAACCCTGAGGAGATACCTCTGATACCAACATTGGCCACCACAAATGCAGCCAGAATTTTGGCTCTCTGGCACTTCCTAGCTGAGAAATTCGGAGCAACCCTGAGGAGACGCCTCTCAATGTCACCCTCCTGCCCAGAGAAGTTGTGGCTGGACGTGTCCAGCTCAGAGGGGCCTCGGGGCAACCTGGTCTAGTGGAAGGTGGGGGTGGCACAGGATGGGCTTTAACGGCCCTTCCAAGCCGAGCCACTGCAGGGGTGTGTCCCCTCCCTGTGCCCAGATCTCAGCCCTGCAAACAGCCATCTGTGACGCCGAGCAGCGCGGGGACTGCGCCCTCAAGGACGCCCGGCAGAAGCTGGTTGACCTGCAGACGGCCCTGCAACAGGCCAAGGACAAGATGGCCTGTCTGCTCAGGGACTACCAGGAGCTGCTCAACGTCAAGCTGGCCCTGGACATCGAGATTGCCACGTACAGGACACTGCTGGAAGGAGAGGAGAGCAGGTGGGAACGTCCTGGGTGTGCCTTGGGAGAACCCGGCAGGAGGAGAGGGGAGGGTTGTTCCCAGAGGTGCAGAGGGGAGCAGGGTCCCTTTTGTCACCTTGTGGGTGCAGAGGGGAGCAGGGTCCTGTCCCACCCCGTGGGTGCAGAGGGAACATCAGCTCTTCTCTCACCCCATGGGTGCAGAGGGAACATCAGCTCTTCTCTCACCCCATGGGTGCAGAGGGAACAGGGTCCCTTTCCTCACCCGTGGGTGCAGAGAGGAGCAAGGTCCTTTTTTCTCCCCATGGGTGCAGAGGGAACAGGGTCCTTTTTCTCTTCTTTTTTGACTGTAATCAGGTGGGTGCAGAGGGGGAACAGGGTCCCTTTTCTCTCCTGGTTTTACTGTAACTGAACAGGCTCCTTCTTCTTTCCCTGAGGGAACAGAGTCCTTTTTCTCTCCCCATGGATGCAGAGGGGACCGGGGTCCCTTTTCTCTGCCCACGGGTGCAGAGAGGAGCAGGGTCCTGTCTCACCCAGGGTGAGACACCCTGGGGGTGCAGAGGGGGAACAAGGTCCCTTCTCCCACCCTGTGAGTGCAGAGGGGAGAAAGGTCCCTTTTCCCTCCTGGTTTGGCTGTAACCAGTTGGGTGCAGAGGGGGAACAGGGTCCCTTTTCCCACCCTGTGGGTGCAGAGGGGGAACATGTCCCGTGTTTCCTCCTCCTCCCCCCACTTCACTGCTCACGCCACCCTCAGATCCCCCGCTTCCCAAATCCCTTAATATCCCACCCCAAAAGAGGATGGGACATGAGGATGCCCATGGAATTTGGGATCCCACCCCGCAGCGGGCAAAGTGAACCAGCCCCTCACCCCCGGGGGACCCGAAGGGCCGAAGGACCCGCCGGGTTTTTAAGGAGGCGGAGGATGGACATCACCTCTGTTTGCCTCGAATATTCCTCTATTGGAGGGATATTTCCCCAAATACCTCCCTGAGACACTTCTTTCCTCAACAGGATATGCACCGGCAACCCCGTGAGCGTAGGTAAGCGGATCAACCCCCCCTTCACTTCCCCACGAGCCCCAAAGCCCGGCTCCAAGCCCGGTTCTAAGCCGGGTTTTAGCCGCCCCGCGAGTGACCGAGCCCGTTTCTCTCCCGCAGCCGTGGTCAGCGGCGGTGGCACCGTCGGGGAATGTCGATCCCTGTCGGGAATCGGAGGGAAATGCACCGTCAAGCCCGGCGGGGCCGGCGCGGGGATGGGAATGGTCTCCTCGTTCGGGGTCGGCGGGGCCGCGTTCAGCGCCCGCAGCGTGGATTGTCTGCCCAAGGTCGCGGGGGGGTTCGGGGCGAGGAGCGCCGTGGGCTGCGTGGCCAGGGAGGTGATTCCCGGCGTGGAAGGGGTGCAATGCGCCCCCGCCATGGGCAACCTGGGCAACGTGGTGTGCGCGGGGGTGGAGCAGTGCGGGCCCGCGCCCATCCTCATCCCGGGGCCGGGGGTGTGCGGGGCCGGGAACCGCTTCAGCACAGCCGTGCGGGTGGTGAGAACGAGCCGGTAGAGCCCCGGCGGCGCGTTCGAGAAAAAGCAGCATTTCTGCAGCCAAAAAACAGTGTTCCCCCCTCCCCCCGGCAGCTACAGGGATCACACAACCATGCGCTACGCGAGGCGCTCTGCCAAAAACTCTTTGCATGACCAAAACCCGCCCTCTCAGGTGCTTTTTTGGGGGAAGCTCCCCCTCCCCGCGCCCTCGGCCAGGTGAGGTTTTCATTTCAGAGTCCCCCCCACACCTTGGCTCTTACACCGCCCTTCCCTGCCCGACCCCTTCCCAGCAGGGACTTTCTTCCCCTAACGCAGCTCTTGCGAAAGGATGAAAAATTTGGTCATCCCGACTTCAAGGAGAGAAGCCACACTTTAATTGTCCGAGACGAAGCTGCGGCTGTAATTGAACTCCTTTAATGACAACCCGAAAAGCCAATTTTTCCTGTTCGCCAGAGGGTTGGTAACACTTATGTAAATGGGTCCAAGTTGCCACACCGGGGTTGGCAGAGCAGATTTTAATTACAGCCCGACGAGCACCTTATATTTGCGTAGTTAAATGCATGAGTTGTTTTTCCTGTGTGTACCAGACAGATTTAAAGCTTTTCATGTGTAAGTGAACCGAGTTGATTGCCCTTCGCTTACTCCAGCCTTGCAGCTGTACCTTCAATAAACCAAATACATAATTCATGCTCAGCTTCCCGGGTTTCTTTTCTCTCCTTGGCGTTACAAACCGTAGGAATTCCCTCGGACCCGAGTCTCCGAGTGGGTGGGGTTTGGAGCTTCAAGAAGAGGAGCTTTAACCGCGTTTTTGTCTGGTCTCCTCCTTGATCCACCTTTGCATCCCTTTATCCCATCCGGTGATTAGTGTGGCCACAGGGAAGTCTGGAAAGGAGGGTGTTGAACCCTCGTGGGATGTGTGGCACTCCTGGGATCTCTCCCACTTGTCTGGGATCTCAGGAGGCACAAAAAGGCAGCCGGGCCCTTGTTGGAAGGAATCAGTGAGAACCAGCTCAGGTGGCAACAGAAAAACAGTCCCACACCCCACCAGGGGTTGATTTGAGGAGAAATCAAAGGAAAAGGGCAGCTTCCCAAAATTCAGCACCTTCTCCAAATTCAGCACCTTCCCGGACCCCCCACCTCCCTTAAAACCCACCCACGGAGCAGAGCCCGGAGATGTGGCTGGAAGGGCCTTGTCCAACAGCCCTTCCAGGGAGGGGAAATCCCCCTCCCACGATTTTGGGAGCCTGAGGTTTGGAATCCCAGAATATCCCGAGTGGGAAGGGACCCACGAGGACCATCGAGCCCAAATTTAAATGCGTGGCCCTCCCAGGGATCAAACCCACAGCCTTTTCTCCGTGGAATAAGGGAATATCCCACGTGGGGAGGGACCCACAGGGATCACCCCAAAATTCCCACCGTGTCCCTGAGCGTTGTCTGGCAGTTTTGGGGTTCCAGTTTCCAGAGGACAGTGACCCTCTGACAGGTCTATGGCACATCTGGGAAGGCCTGGCCATGGGGGCACTCACAGCTGGATGCACAGCTGGATGCACAGCTGGACGCCGGGAAAACCACCCGGCCCTGAGGTCAATCCCTCCCCCGAGACGACCCTGCTCTGAATTCCCTTTGGAGAAATCCGTGTCTCACTCCCAGTCTGGGAGCAGCGCCGGGTGTGGGCAGGTTCATTTGCCCCACAGAGGGTTCACGGGGTGTTAATTAATTGTAATTTATTCCCCAGACTTCCCTGCTGACTCAGGGCTTTGTTGCAGGGCTGGAGGATGAGCTCAGCTCTGCTCCCAGGCCCGGCCTGACCCCGCTGGTGTGGTGGTGGTGAACCCAGCCCTGGTTCTGTGCCACGGCTGAGCGTGGGGGATTCCAGCTCCCCATGTCTCCTCGTGGTTTTGGGGATGTAGCAGATCACTAATTAGGTTTTAATAAACGCAGCAATGCCTGGGCTGAGGGTGGTGAAACCCAAATGGATCAGCCCGTGGTGAGAAGGCAAAACTCACCCACCCAAAGGTGTTTTTTTTAACGGGGTCCCTTCACCTTTGGAGCTCGGATTTCACCTCATTTCCATGTAAATAAGAAAAGCAGAAACACCCAGACGAGCTCCCAGTGTCCCAACAGCTCATGATTTATGTGGCTCATCTCCCTGCACAGCAAACACCAGCCAGGTCCCCGGGGGACCAAAGCAGCCCCAGCAGCTCTTGCATTTCGGGGACAAAACCTTTAATCATCCCTGTCCTCAACCCCAAGTGTCGCAAATCCCACGTTTGCTGCTGCTGCTGGAAGGGGTTCAAGGGGACCAGGGAGTTCTGGAGAGAGAAAAGGCCAGGAGTGTGATTTTGGGGCAGGTTGGAGGCCAAATCCTGCACGGTGTCACTCGGGATGTGTCTCTCTGTAGTTCAATAGAGTCCAGAGTTATGGAATCATGGAATGGTTGGGTTGGGAGAGACGTTAAAGATGATCCAGTTCCACCCCTTTCCTTGGGACACCTCCCGCTATCCCAGGTGGATCCAACCTGCCCTTGGACACTTCCAGGGATGGGGAGTCCTCTGGGAAATCCATTCCAGCCCCTCCCCACCCTCACAGGGAGAAACTCCTTCCACATTTCTAATTTCAATTTCCCCTCTTTCACTGTGATCCAAACCAACAGATGGAAACCCCACATCTTTCTCTGGGCCTGGATCCCTCAGCTCCCCCACACCACAAACCCTCCCAGGGAAGGAACAGCCTCATTTCCCACCCGACCTTTGTGTCCCTCTCAGACCTCGTGGACAACGGCCGGAGGCAGAAGAGTGTGGGAGCCTCGAGTGCCAATTCCCTCTTCCTTGTTGGCAGCCCCACCTTTAATCCCATTACATTCACTCAGCTCTAACATCTCATCCGAACTCGTTTGGCAGCTTCAGGACAATCTGCCTTCACTGGGCTCAAGGAACCATGAAAAGAATCTCGTTTTTCCCATCGGGGTCGGATTTTATGCAAATCCTTGATGCTCATGAATCTCAAGTGACATCCCAGGAAGATTCAGGTTGATGTTTTCCAAAGCCAACCCAGGAATAACTTCACCCTGCAAGGGGAAATTCTCTTTCGGTGCCCAAATTCTCGTGGTTTGAGCCTCTCCAAGGATAATCAGACACTTGGGGTTCTGTATTCAGCAGCACCTGCCTAATTGTTATTCCCAGTGGGATTTTAGCTCGTCCCTCATGTTTTTGTAGCACTGGGGCTCATGAATGTGTTTGGAAGGGCGTGTGGAGTCCTGCCCTGTAAATATATTTAAGCTCCAGTCATGTGCAGAGCTCGGGCAAAGCCGCCACTGAAATCCAGCTGAGCTCTGAAATCCCAGGAATAAAACGCTCCCAAAGTCTGAGATGCCAGAAAACGCCACCACACCCTGTTCAATTTGATCTTTTTTCTTCCCAAGGACTCCAGGAAGTGAAAGAAGGAGAATTTGTGGGAGTATTTTTCATGCTGGTTAAATCTGCTTTTGGGCAGCGTTTTGAATGGAAGGTTCAAAGGTCTTTGAAAGAAACCAGAGCTGGAAAGAGCCAGAAACTCAGGACTGACAACATCTTAAAGCAGGCAAATCACAGCATTCCACAGAGCTGGGCAGGGAGTTTTGCAGAAAATCAGCCTCTTTTATGGAGGTTTTGGGTCAAGATGAAACCCCATCGATCACACAGGGGAGAAATCCCAACTCGGCCTCGGGGTGAGGTGGAATTGGCTCCTCTGGGAATGCAAATGCCAAGAAGAGAAGCCCCAAAAACCTGCCCCAGGCCAAATAACTGGTACAAAACGGGCTAAAACTTGAGGTGACATTTTGATAAGGAAAGGGGGGAGAGGCAAACTGGATCAGGACCTGTGTCACCCCAGCAGACAGTCCCTGCCCCACGGGTGGGAACAGGCAGCCTGGAGAAATCAGAGCTCACAAAGAGCTGTCAGGTGTCATCAACATCTCACCCGCCCTCTGCCTTCAGGTGAAGGGGCCTCGTGGGGTATTTTTATTCAGATTTGGTAATTTTATTCCGTTGTCTTTCACTTGAGTCAGTTCAGGGGCCTCTGCACTGAGCTCTGTGTTGATCTGCTGCATCTGACGAGCAGAACTGAGGTATCCAGGCTGTTGTTTCTGGTTTTATAACCTTTTAAATGTGTTGTGTTTCATTTCTCCGAGGCTGGCAGAGCTCCAGGAGCGTTTGGATGATACTCTGGGACACAGGGGGTGACTCTTGGGGATGGGCCTGTGCAGGGATAAGGGTTGGACTCCATGATCCTTGTGGGTCCCTTCCAACTCAGCCTGTTCTGAGATTCACAGCAAGGAAATCATGGAATTCCAGGATGGGATTTTAAAGCCCACCCAGTTGGGTTGGGAGAGACATTAAGGATGATCCAGTTCCACTCCCTGCCAAGGGCAGGGACACCTTCCAGTATCCCAGGTTGCTCCAACCTCACCTTGGACACTTCCAGGGATGGGGGAATGACCACAAAACAAACCAACACATCTGTGCAGAGGGTTTGCACCCAGGCCAGGCTCTCCCTGCCAGGAATCCGGGCGTTACATAACTCTTCCAGCTGAGCAGATCCACCAGCCCCGAGAGGTGTGTTTGGGTGCAATCAGTGCTTAACGAGTTTCAGGGAGACACCTGGCTCTGGGCACGTCAAAACCATGAAGGCACCAAATTGATCACTGGACTTCCATGCAACCAAGCCCAGCTCCCGGGGGGGATAAAAGGGGCATCCCACGCTCCCTTCCCTCAGAGAGCTCAGTCTCTCTGGGTGCCCTGTCTCGCCCAGGCTGGGGCTCTTCCCTCCTGCCAGGATGAACCGAACCTTCAGCATGAGAGCAGGGGGTGGGGGCAGATCCTACAGCGCTGCCTCGGCCGTTATTCCCAGCAGCAGCAGGGCTGGATTTAGCTCCGTGTCTGTGGCANCAGGAACCCGATGGGATTCGCTGGTGGCCCCTCTGGAGTCGGGACGATCCAAGAGGTGACCGTGAACCAGAGCCTCCTGGCGCCGCTGAACCTGGAGATCGACCCCAACATCCAGCAGGTCCGGAAGGACGAGAAGGAGCAAATCAAGACCCTCAACAACAAGNCAGCAGGGCTGGATTTAGCTCCGTGTCTGTGGCACGATCTGGAGGAGGAGGAGGAGGTTTTGGGAGGCTCATTGGAGGAGGTGGTGGAGGTGCTGGTGGAGGTTTTGGCAGCAGGAGCCTCTACAACCTCGGTGGCAGCAAGAGGATTTCCATCGGGGTCGGGAGCAGCTTCCGAGCTGCCTTTGGNCGCCTCTTTCATCGACAAGGTGAGGCCTCAGCGGGGGCTGTGGGATCGCTGGAGAGAGAGAACGAGAGTCCTGTGGGTGCAAAAACACGACGCCACTGACCCACAGGCCTCTGCCTGTTTCCTGCCTGTTTCCTGCCTGTTTCCTGCCTGCACGTCTCCGTTAGAGCCCTCAAAAAAAATAACGTCCTTCTCAACGGCTGCGAGGCAGAAAATGAGAGTTGAAACTCGTAATAATGGGATTAGATCTGAGGTTTTGTGCCTGAGAAATAACAGAGATTAGTTTAAATGGAATGAGCCATTTTGGGGTTGATATCTAGAGGTTTAGGCTGTTTCTCTCTGTGGGCAATCACAGGAAACGTGTCAATCCTTGTTTATGATCCACAAGATAAAATCCTTTTCCTGTTGGCTCAACTGAGGTCCTTCCATGGCTTTTAGTTGGATCAATATGTAGAACGTGTGAACAAAAGGCAATTAAGCCTTTTAACGTGTAGTTCTCAGACCTTGGCTTTATCAAAGGGAAATAAATATGTTCCAAAGACAGAAAACCCAAAGGATTTTACAGGATTCCACTGAGAAAAGAGCTGAGCCCACATTTCCTAATCGCTGCTAATTGGGTTCCCAAATTAATTGCCTCTGAAGAACCGTCCCCTGAGGGTGGATTCGCTCAGGTGCCGGACGGGCTGACACAGCCCCGGATAATCCCGATGATATTCCCAGCTGGATTTAATACCCTTGCTCTGGGATCACTGATTGTTGCCCTCCAGCTCACGGGTGCCTTCCCGCTAAACCCCTCCCGCTTCCCAACGCCCAGGTTCGCTTCCTGGAGCAGCAGAACAAGGTGCTGGAGACCAAGTGGACCCTCCTGCAGGAGCAGGGGCAGAAAAACAACTCAGGCAAAAGCAACCTGGACCCTCTGTTCGAGGCCTACATCAACAACCTGAGGAGGCAGTTGGCCAACCTGCTCAACGAGAGGGGCCGCATGGACGGGGAGCTGAGGAACATGCAGGACCTCGTGGAGGATTTCAAGAACAAGTGAGTTTTAGTGGCACTTCCAGGTG
The DNA here is from genome assembly GCA_013390005.1 of Calyptomena viridis. Classification (NCBI taxonomy): domain Eukaryota; kingdom Metazoa; phylum Chordata; class Aves; order Passeriformes; family Eurylaimidae; genus Calyptomena; species Calyptomena viridis. The sequence continues at coordinate 74,710 of WEIV01019601.1, read as the reverse complement.
AAACGGGGTGGAAATGGCTCAGCTGGGCGTTGAGGACTAAGGTTTTTTCATCCACAGGGTGGTCGGGCTCTGGAAGAGGCTCCCAAGGGCGCCGGCCCTGAGGCTGCCAGAGCTGGAGGAGTGTTTGGAAAACACTCACGGACAGGGTGGGATTTGGGGGTGTTGGACTGGATGGTCCTTGTGGGGCCCTCCCAGCTCAGCAGATTCTGTGATTCCATGACTGATCTCAAAAATTTATGTTTCTATTCTGAGACTTTCAAGGGAATTCCTACAGGAAAGGGAAAAAAGTATCTCCAGTTCATGCTGCAGCCCGTGACACAGAACCTCATTAATGCCCTCTAAGGCGTTAATTAATCAATCCTCCCTAATCCACTCTCTCCTGCAGGATGCTGTTCTTCCTCAACAGCAGCAGAAAGGGTCCATGGATATTTTTCCCACCAAAAAATGCAGGACACAACACCTGGTGGTTGCATTTGCAACAGAAAAATCCCCCAAAGCAGCTCCACCCTCCTTTTGTTCCACCTGCGTGAAATCAAAAATGTCATTTCAGCCCCTTGAGAAACAGGGGTTCCACATGTTAGAGCGGGAAGGTCTCCAGGAGGTTGATTTGGAGATGCCCAGGTGTCCTTTCAGTCTTCCCTGGACACGTGCTGTGCTTCCCAAGGTGTGATCCAGCCCCTCTGCCCCGCTGTCCCTGCAGGTACGAGGAGGAGATCAACCGTCGCACGGCTGCCGAGAACGAGTTCGTGGTGCTGAAGAAGGTGGGTGAGGCATCCCAGGCATGGGAAGATCCCAAGGGATGGGAGATCTCCTGGAGCTGCTCCCTCATCCTTTGGGAGGCCTTTAAACACCGTTTGGATCGTGGGTTTGGGGAAAAGGAATGGGAGGAGGTTGGAGGAGGGAGGGAAAATCTCCTCCCAGTCCTCTCCCACAACACACACGGGGCTCCCCTGGGCAAAACAGGCCATGGAGGTGGTCGGTAGTGCCAGGAATTCCAGGTGCCAAGGCAAAGCAGCTGGGATTTCTCTCCTTATCCACTTCCAAATTACTCTTGGTGCTCTCCCAGTGGGATGTGCCCAGCACAGCTTCTCCAGGGAAAGGGGCAGCCTCGTCCCCAGGCTCGGCCAGTTCGTGGCTGAGCCAAGGCACCAGTTTGGGCTGAGAAGAGGATCCAGGTGTCCCCGTGGCTGCTCTTTTCCAGGACGTGGACGCCGCCTACATGACCAAGGTGGAGCTGGAGGCCAAGGTGGACGCGCTGACCGACGAGCTCAGCTTCCTCCGCGCCCTCTACGAAGCGGTAACTTCCAATCCCCCACTTCCATCCCGCCGTCACCCCGTGCCCAGGGAACGCCAGCGCTCCCGGCATTCCCGGAGGCGAGTGCAGCTGGGTGGGACCCCCGTGTTTCCCCCCAGGAGCTGGCCCAGCTCAGCGCCCAAGTGTCCGACACGGCCGTCATCCTGTCCATGGACAACAACCGGGATCTGGACCTGAGCAGCATCATCGCCGAGGTGAAGGCGCAGTACGAGGACATCGCCAACCGCAGCCGCGCCGAGGCCGAGGCCTGGTACCAGACCAAGGTGAACGGCCCCGGAATTCCACAGGGAATCTCCGCTGTCCCGAAGTGGGGCTGTTCTGCTGTTGGGACACGCCAGAGGGTTCACTCTTCCCTCCTGCCCCTCAGTTCGAGGAGCTCCAGGCCACGGCTGGGAAACACGGGGACGACCTGAGGAACACCAAGGGGGAGATCTCGGAGCTCAACCGGCTGATCCAGAGGATCCGCTCCGAGATTGAGAACACGAGGAACCAGGTAGGGATGGGCAAGAGGAGCCCGTGGGGCCCTGTTTTGTGGTCTCCCATCTCTAGGACTTTACCAGCCTCACTGAACGTGATGAATTCCCTCCTGGAAAGGCCTCCAGAGTCTAAAATTCTGGGAAACACGTCCTGCCAGCCCGGCGTTTCAACTCCAGCCTGGTCAGCTGTGGGGGAAGGACCTCAGGCATAACTTCTTTCCGTGAACACCCCACCCAGAATGGGTTTGGTCCCTGGGTGACCCTTTCTCAGAGAGCAGAGCAGCTTTTGGAGCCCCAGTCCCTGCCTTGCAGTGTGCCACGCTCCAGACGGCCATCGGAGACTCCGAGGAGCGCGGGGAACTCGCCCTCAAGGACGCCAAGGCCAAGATGATCGACCTGGAGGACGCCCTGCAAAAGGCCAAGGCTGACATGGCCCGGCAGCTCCGGGAGGACCAGGAGCTCATGAACGTCAAGCTGGCCCTGGACATCGAGATCGCGACCTACAGGAAGCTGCTGGAGGGGGAGGAGAGCAGGTGGGAGCAAAATCCCGTCGGGAATAACGTCAAGTCTCACTGTTCCCCTGTCAGAGATTGGTTCCTCTGCCTTTCTCCTCAATTTTGCTCTGATCTCCCCTTCATCTGCTCCCCAACAGGCTCAGCGGGGAGGGACTGAACCCCATCAGCTACTGTAAGTGCTTGACCCCAAAGTCCTGCTTTTTCCTGGGAGAAACCTTGGGAAAAGGGAGGGTTTGCCCAAAATACAACAGTTCAGAGCCCTCCACCATGACCAGGATGGAAGTTGGGTTCAAGTCCTGTGGGTGAGGGCCCTGATGATGGATGGGGGTCCAGTGGGAGGGGTTCCTGGAACTGGGTGACTGCCCAGGGAAGCTGTGGCTGCTCCATCCCTGGAAGTGTCCAAGGACAGGCTGGATCCACCTGGGATAGTGGGAGGTGTCCCTGGGAGGGGAGGGTGGAAGAAGATGAGCTTTCATCCCAAACCATCCCACAATTCCAGCAGACATCCAACCCTTCGGTTGCTTTTCCCTTGCAGCCGTCATCAGCTCCAGCTCTGGCCTGGCTGCTGGGCCCGGCTTAGGAGGAGGATTTGGTGGACTGAGCCTGGGTGGAGGAGGAGGAGGAGGAGGAGGAGGAAGCAGCTACAGCTTTGGAAGTGGAGCAGGACTTGGACTCGGGGGCGGAGGAGGCCTGGGAGGCGGCTTTGGAGGAGCNGGATAGTGGGAGGTGTCCCTGGGAGGGGAGGGTGGAAGAAGATGAGCTTTCATCCCAAACCATCCCACAATTCCAGCAGACATCCAACCCTTCGGTTGCTTTTCCCTTGCAGCCGTCATCAGCTCCAGCTCTGGCCTGGCTGCTGGGCCCGGCTTAGGAGGAGGATTTGGTGGACTGAGCCTGGGTGGAGGAGGAGGAGGAGGAGGAGGAGGAAGCAGCTACAGCTTTGGAAGTGGAGCAGGACTTGGACTCGGGGGCGGAGGAGGCCTGGGAGGCGGCTTTGGAGGAGCCCATGGAGGAGGTGGCAGCAGCAGCCTGAGCTCCAGCGGAGGGAATTTCAGCTCCGGAAGCGCGAAAGGCACCAACCCGGGCGTGAAAATCGTCTCCAAAACCTCCTCCAGCAAAAAGAGCATAAAGAGCCAGAGCCTGAAAAATGCTACGGAGCCTGAGTAGAGCCAAGGGCTTCCCAATCCATCCTGCTGCTCCCGCCTTCCTCCTGCTCCTCTCCTGCCCCTCCATCCCCTCATCCTGTAGTTCCTGCCCGTTGGATCTCAGGTCAAGAAAAATGGCAGAGCCCACGTTAACCAGAGCTCTCCAAGTCCCTGGAATGGGATTAAACACAGGCCTGAGGGATTGCTCCGAATGGGGAATTGGTTTGTTGTTCCATTGGTTCGGTTTTCCATCGGTTTGTTTATAAGGAGCAGCTCCTTTGGAACTGTGGCTGCCAAGACAGGAAAGAGCAGTTTTAGCATCTCACCTTTTGGTTTTAGGTCAGTTCTGGCTCCCAGAAACACAGGGATGGGCTGGGAATGTGGATTTAACTCCCTTTGCTTTGCCTTCACTGGTGGGAAGAACCAAACTCGCTCCTCCACGTGGAGCAGCTCAATTTTACCAGGAATGTGGGTTATTTTTCTGCCATGCAGAAATACCCCAGGAGGTTCTGAGACATCTCTGGCAGTGGTTTGGAAGTGCGAGGCCCTTCCCAAAAAATATCCTTTATTCTGGGAGTGCAGAGCCCATTCCGAGTCGCTCCAGTGAGATGGAAAATCCCTTTTCCCCATTCACAGCCAGTTGGACAACCAGGATTCTTCCAGCTGAGCTGAACTCGGCCTGGCCAGTGGTTCAGTATTCAAATTAGGGCAGAAACCTGAGATACTTCCCCCTGAAAAGTGCCACCCCCGGGGGGAGAATTCCACTTGCCACGAGCTTATCCAAAAGCTTTTCCCAACTTTCTCTCCCGTTCCTGTCCTTGCCCTTCTCCAACGAGTCTGACCTTCCACGTGGGGGTGTTTTGTCAGAGGATTCCTCAGTGCCTGACCCAAAACTTATGGAAAAGGGCTTGTTTTCTAAATTGTGGGATTTTTAAAATTCTAAATAAAGTCTGAGACGAAGAGTCCTTCAAGAGGAAGGTCAGTGTTTGCAGGTGAAGTCCTGGCTCCTGTGAGGTTTTGCTGGAATGGCTTAAAAAATTCCCAAATCATCCAACAGTCCAAGTCTTGCTGACCTTTCCCTGGTGTCTTGGCTGAGGGGAAAGTCTGGGACAATGGAAATCACACTGGAAAAGTTTCCTGAAGGGCCAAATCCGCCTCTCCCGGGAGAATCCCAACATCTCCACCATGTGTGGGCTCCTCTCCCAAAACAAAGACCTTGGGAAACTGGGAAGTGCAGCAGGTGGGGAACGAGGTGGGGAGCAGGATCCCAAGGGAACACCAGTGTCCCAAATTTATTTCCCTCCCTTTCTGATGGAATTCACCCCTCTAACCTCCCACTGTGTCTTTTTATTTTTGGAAAGTACCATTAAAAGAGAAAATTGCAGCTTTTGATACTTCCATGGTAGTGTTTTCCTTCCTCTCTCTTTTTGGAATGTGTCCAATAAAACCAGATTGTAATTTATTTGTTCTTTTGATTTATATTTTCTTTATTTCTTATTCTAAACCAGAACCAGCAGCACGAAATACCCCCAACCTTCAGCAGAATGACCTGGGAGGGAGTTTTTTACTTGACTTGGAGGGAAAAGCTTTAAATGNGATGGGGGTCCAGTGGGAGGGGTTCCTGGAACTGGGTGACTGCCCAGGGAAGCTGTGGCTGCTCCATCCCTGGAAGTGTCCAAGGACAGGCTGGATCCACCTGGGATAGTGGGAGGTGTCCCTGGGAGGGGAGGGTGGAAGAAGATGAGCTTTCATCCCAACCCATCCCACAATTCCAGCAGACATCCAACCCTTCGGTTGCTTTCCCTTGCAGCCGTCATCAGCTCCAGCTCTGGCCTGGCTGCTGGGCCCGGCTTAGGAGGAGGATTTGGTGGACTGAGCCTGGGTGGAGGAGGCGGTGGAGGTGGTTTTGGCCTCGGAGGAGGAGGTGGGAGCAGCTTTGGCCTCGGAGGAGGAGGCGGGAGCAGCTTTGGCCTCGGAGGTGGGAGCGGTTTCGGCCTCGGAGGAGGAGGAGGAGGAGGAAG
>WEIV01019601.1:34385-52539 GCA_013390005.1 Calyptomena viridis | reverse complement strand
ATAAAGGAACATCAGAACGGGATAAAGGAGCAGGAGAACGGGATTAAGGAGCAGGAAAATGGAATAAAGGAACATCAGAACAGGATAAAGGAGCAGGAGAACGGGATTAAGGAGCTTCCTGACCCACCGAAGCTCTGAGGGACCTTCAAGGTGCAACAACCCCCCGGGGAAAAGGAGCCCTCCCCGCTGTGGGCAGAGCAGCACCGGGAATCACGAGGTTATTCCCAAAGCCTGGGCTGCTCCGGTGTCTCCGGGCTGGCCCAGAAAACAATTCTCTGGAGAAAGCAGGTCACACCCTCACTTCAAAGTCACCCAGTCCCTGCCGGGAACGGGCTCCAAGGGCTGCAAACCCCCGGGAAAGCTCATCCCGATCCATGCCTTGGGGGGATGGGGTTCGGGGACTGCACCCCCCACCCGGGACATCCCAAGGGGTCCGTCCCCACAGCCCAGGGAGGCTGAGAATTCCTTGGTCCCCCCTGGAAAAACCCCGGGCTGAGCAGCAAGGGCTTCATTAACTGAGATGAAACAGCGAATTACGAGTCGGGTTTGAGTTTAGGTGAGAAGGCCGAGCTTAACCCAAAGGCTTTAATTTAAGCAATTAAGCTTAATTACAGCCTTGGCTTTGCTGCTAATTAAGCTGAGATTAAGCAGCACAGGTGGAGCAGCAGGAGGGAGTCCCACACGCTCTGCTTTTCACAAATAGGGGCCTTTTTGCCAACAAACCCCCTGAAAATCCCAGCCTTGTCCAGGGGGTCGCACCAGGTGAAGGATTCTGGGGGGGAGGAGGAGCAGCAGAGCAGGGGATGGGGAGGAACTGGTGAAAAACTGTGGAAAGATCCCTAAAAACACAGGGAAACGGCTCCAGTTTCCCACTGGAGGTGCATTTGTTGCCTTGTCAGAGCCAGAACTCGCTCCCTGATCCCAAGGGAGAGTCATTCCCTGGACACCAGCACGATGCCAGAGCCAAGCTCAGCCCAGGTTTAGTCCCAGCTTTGCAGTGCAAAGCCTCTTTAGGCTGGGATTTGCACCCTCTGCTCGTCCTGGTGGGAAGAAATGAGGAGGAATCTGTCCAGGGGGACACATTCCCAATTTCCTCCCCTTGTGTAAATAAATTAATTATGGATCCTCCTTTCCTGAACAACCCAGAGCCCAACAAGGACCAGAAACAGTTTTTTGTGTCCCAAAATAATTAATTTTGTGGCTATTTCAGTTTGTCACCCAAACCACCTGCCAGCTGGGAAAGGACAGATCCAGGATGTTTTTGTGTGGATCTGAGCTCAGGGAATTCTGGAGAGGGTCAAATCCTGGTGGGTTCGAGGAGGCAGAATCCCCATTTCCAGTGCTGAAGGAGCTGATCAAATCACTTTTTACGTCTGAAAATGGATTATTTTGTAGATATTTCAGTTTGATTCATCACCCAAACCACCCCCAAATGCAAATTTGGGAAAAGCTGTTCAACCTGTGCCGCCCCGGGGGGGTTCAGGGCTGGAGGGACCTTCCCAAACCCACCTCCCGCGGCGGGATAAGGAGGAAAAGCTCCCGAAAAACGAGACGAGCAGCAGAACCATCGTGTGGCGGAGGAAAAAGAGCGAATTCCTGCTCCAGAGCCGCCGATCCACGGGGACATGTCCCATCACGGGCCACTCCCCGGGACCCACCTGGAAACCTGGGGTTTCATCAACACCGCAGGGCGGGGACCCCCCGCTCCGTCCCCCCGGACCTGCCGCTGCAGCTCCTCGCGCTCCCGGTTCTGCCGCTGGTAATTGTCCCGGAATTCCTTCCGGATGAGTGGGAACCGCAGCACCCCCACCCCGGGAACGGGGCGGGAGGGATTCCTGCTCCCTCGGGATGCGGGAGCCGCGTTCTTGCCGCTCCTTGCCCGAAAAGGGCGAGTTTGGGGTGGAAAAGGAGCCTGAGGCGGGAGGGGAGCGGGGGCTCATCCCGGTGGGAGTGGGATGGGATCCAGCCTGGCCAGGGCGGCATTCCCGGGAGCAACCCCGGGATCCATCGGGATGGGAGGGGATGGGATCCCTGGGGATGGGAGGATCTGGTGTTTGAGGGGATGGGATTCCTTGGGATTGGAGGATCTGGTGTTTGAGGGGATGGGATCCCTTGGGATGAGAGGAGCTGATGGTTCAGGGGATGGGATCCCTGGGGAGGGGAGGATCTGGTGTGTGAGGGGATGGGATCCCTGGGGATGGGAGGAGCTGGTGGTTCAGGGAATGGGATCCCTGGGGATTGGAGGATCTGGTGTTTGAGGGGATGGGATCCCTTGGGATGAGAGGAGCTGATGGTTCAGGGGATGGGATCCCTGGGGATGGGAGGATCTGGTGTTTGAGGGGATGGGATCCCTGGGGATGGGGGGATCTGATGGTTCAGGGGATGGGATCCCTTGGAATGGGGGGATCTGGTGTTTTGGGGAGGGGGTTTCAGACGGTCACCAAACAAGACAAAAAGTTGCGGGATCAGCCCCTTCCTTGCAAAAATTGGAGTCTGGGAATAAACCCAAACCCACCTTAAAATCCTGATTTATTCCCTTTAGACCTTGTCACTTGGACGGTGGGAGGGGGGAATATGGGACACAGAGTGTTCCTGGGAATCTCCTGCACCAGCTGCCTCAGCAGGAAGGGGCAGCTGGAACCACAACACCCTCCGTGGGGATCCCTCAGTTTTGTGGGGATTTCTCACTATTATGTTGTTCTCCTGTAACACGAGGAGAATCTGTCCAGGGGGACACATTCCCAATTTCCTCCCCTTGTGTAAATAAATTAAATATGGGTCCTCCTTTCCTGAACAACTCGGAGCCCAACAAGGACCAGAAACAGTTTTTTGTGTCTCAAAATGAATTATTTTGTGGCTATTTCAGTTTCATTTGTCACCCAAACCACCAGGACGTTTTTGTGTGGATCTGAGCTCAGGGAATTCTGGAGAGGGTCAAATCCTGGTGGGTTCGAGGAGGCAAAATCCCGGTTTCCAGTGGTGAAGGAGCCAATCAGATCCTTGGGGAATGACATGGTGTTTGTAAGTTGTGCCTTGGGAGCAGCCCCGGAGCTCCCCATTTCCATGAAGGATTCCAAGCAGTTCCCATTCCCACAAAATCTTCCCTCCTGTTTGTTTTTGGGTGGTTTGTTTGTTTGTTTTCCTCCTGCTCCCATAAATTCCAACCCCTGGAAGCCAAGGGAACTGTTTGTGACAGGGCCCAGCTCTCCAAATCCACCGGGAACAAAAGCCCTCGTCAAAACATTCCATTAGAATCCCGTAATTAGTTTTTTAAGGCCTGGAGAGGGAGGAATTCCAGCGGAGCCCAGGGAGCTGAGCTTTGCTTTTTTAGGGATGGGAGCAAAACTGTTCCTGGAGATTTCTGTGGTGGCTCAGAGGGGACCATGCAGGACTTGGAATTATGGGATGGGTTGGGTTGGAAGGGACCTTGAAGCTCATCCCATTCCATCCCGTGGGATCCCACGGGATCAGCTCGATCCAACCTGGCCTTGGACACTTCCAGGGATGGGGAGTCCACCTTTTCCAGGCAGAATTCACAGCTCCAAACTTATCCCAAACCCTCGGAATAAAACAATTCCCTGCAGAGAGAATTGAGGGAATTCCCTGCACAGGGAATTCCCCGCAGAGGGAATTCATTGGCTGTGAAACATTTCTCCGATCCCTGTCCTGCAGCACAAGGATTTAAACTTTCCCAAGCCCTGCTTGGGAACAAAAGAAGGGGCCAAAGCAATCCCGAGGGATGGAGTTTTTCCAGAGGGAGAGGTGTTGAGTGACAGGAGTTCTGAGCTGTGTTTTCTCCCTGTGCCCGACGTGACTCATCGGCACCTGCGGACGCTCGGAGAGGGCGACGAGTCTGGATGGCTCCAAAAGGCAGGAGAAGGCGACAGTTATTCCCAAACAATTCCCTGTTGCTGGGAACCTGCCCGGATTGTCTCAGCAGGGCGTGTGTGCGGGGTGAGTTCACCCTCCAGAATGCTGTTGGACATGCCAAGCCTAATTAACCCACCTCATCCAACCCATCCCAGCCCCTTTCATGCATAAAAGGGCTCTCCCAGCCCGTGCTCGGCACAGGTTCATCCCTCTCCTTTTCCCTCCCACTCCTCGCTCCAGGCCAGCACCGCTGCTCCTTTATTCTTGCCGTAGCATCCGTCCCAATTCCCAAAAAACCCCCCCAAAAACCCCAGCCATGTCTCGCCAATCCACCGTGAGGATCCAGAGGGGCAGGAGCGGCTTCAGCGCCGCCTCGGCCGTGATTCCCAGCTCCTGCAGGAGCAGCTTCAGCTCCTGCTCCGTGACCCGCCTCGGGGGCTGCAGCGCCGGCAGTGGGTTTGCCAGGGTCGGGGGAGGCTTTGGAAGCAAAAGCCTCTACAACGTTGGAGGATGCAAGAAGATCTCGGTGGCTGGAAGGGCCGGAAGCATCTACGGATCGGCGGGTTTTGGCGCCGGGAGCGTGTACGGGGGTGGCCTTGGTGTTCCAGCCAACCTTGGCTACGGATACGGGGCCTTTGGGGGCATCCAAGAGGTCTCAGTCAACCAGAGCCTCCTGAAGCCGCTGAACCTGGAGATTGACCCCAACATCCAAAGGATCCGGAAGGAGGAGAAGGAACAGATCAAAACCCTCAACAACAAATTCGCTTCTTTCATTGACAAGGTGAGACCTGGGCTTCCCTGAATCTTGTCCTGGTTGTTTTCTGTCCCTGCTGAGCACAAAAGCTGAGCAGGGAGGGGTAGAAGAAAGGGGTGAGGCTGGAAGATGCCCTGGAAACTCCAGGGAATGGCACCTGTTACCTGATGGTTGCCATGAATTAATTAATCACCCCGAGTTCCTCATTTGCTGCTCCACGTCTCAAAGGCAGTGGGGAAAGAAAGCTGCAGAAGACAATCCCACCCTCCTGGAGACACTGGGCTCTGTCCACGGAGCGTTGCAGGAGCTCTGATAATAAATTTTTAGATAATTAAAGTGAGATGCAGGAAACTCATCCAAAATGACCAAGAAATTGGCACCAGGGAGAAGCAGCTTCTCACTGCTCGAATTCCCTTGAAGGAATTTAAATCTCTCACTGCAACAGCACCAGGAGGTTTGGATTTTGGGTCCAAAACAGCAAAGTTTAGCCCAACACAGTCCCTCCATTTCACTGGTGCACAGGGACATTTGCTGTGGTTGAGCAGCTCCTCTTTAGACTCAAGGAAAACACTGGGATATTTTGGAGTTCGGTGGGGTGGGGAGCTTTGCTGAAGGGAAAGAGAAACAGCGCCTTAATAATGTTATTTTAATAAAAGAACAAGCCCTGCTTTGCTCCTTATCTGATTTTGCACAGACCCTTCACACAAAATCCACGTCTTGATTTAGCAAAGGAGTGAAGGGGAAGGAAGAACATCAGGGTTGTTGCAGAGTTTGTAACACTGGGCTGAAATAGCAAATCCTGTCTCCTGCCAGCTGGGAATTCAGCTGGGGCAAAAAAAAATAAATCCCCCATTTACAGCCAGAGCTCCCCAAAACCTCCCCTCTCCCAAATTCTCTCCCAGGTCCGGTTCCTGGAGCAGCAGAACAAGGTGCTGGAGACCAAGTGGAGCCTCCTCCAGGAGCAGGGGATGAAGACGGTGAGGAACAACCTGGAGCCGCTTTTCGAGACCTACATCAACAACCTGAGGGTGCAGCTCAACGGCCTCCTGAGCGACAAGGGGCGGCTGGAGGGGGAGCTCCTCAACACCCAGTACCTGGTGGAGGACTTCAAGAAGAAGTAAGTCTTGAGTTGGTGCAGCCCCTCCCCACTCAACCCCCCCAGCCCAACCGGGAGACCCCGGGATGGTGGGAATTCTCCCAAGGAGAGGTTTTCCCGGTAACGGGGCACGAGATCCAACTGCCCCAGCACTCAGGGGGTGGTTTAGACCAGGATCAAAGACTTACAAACTCAATTACCCCCCAAGAGGGAAAAGGCACACGGCAGTTTTGGGGCAGCACGTTTGGGTTTGCTGAAATCAGCAGGAGGAGGGTGAGTAATGGCCAGAAATGAGTGAGAAACAACAGATCTGTTCCAAGTGGTTTGATGTGCCTGTTTTGACTGGTCCGGCTCGTGGGCTCCTATTCAGGGGAAAAGAGCCTCGTAGGCAAAATCCTCCTGGGGAAGTTCGTGCCTGCAAACTCCAATCACCTCCCTCCCCTGCCTGCCCAAACAAATGCTCCTTGTGCCGCCCTCCACCAGGTACGAGGATGAGATCAACAGGAGGACCATCGCTGAGAACGAGTTTGTGACGCTCAAGAAGGTGAGGGAACATTCCAGAATCCCACAGGATCTCTCCTTGTGGGGCTCCGATCCCCAGCCCAGCCACAAATCCGTCCATTCCTTCTGTTTCTGTGGCTCTTCCCCAGCCCGTTGTTGTAGCTGTGCCTGTTCCTGATTTACTGCCAGGGGCTCCAAACACCTAAAAATCTCTCGTCCTGCAGGATGTCGATGGTTCCTACATGAACAAGGTGGAACTACAAGCCAGGGCAGATGCACTGACTGAAGAAATTAATTTCCTGAGAACCCTCTATGAAGCAGTGAGTCTAAAACAGCTCCCAAAACATCCCTCCCTTTGAGAGTCTCACATTCCTCCCCTCGGGAGGTGGGAAATCTTCCCCTCCTCGGAGCCACCCCAGGTCTGAGCTGTGCAGATCCCAATCTGCAACAGCCTCTCCCAGGTTTTCCCCTCTCCTGGGAGGAGGAAAAGGCATCTCCCGAGGAGTTGCCTCACCCCGTGCCCTTGGCAGGAGCTGTCCCAGATGCAGACCCAGATCTCCGACACCTCGGTGGTTCTCACCATGGACAACAGCCGGAATCTGGACCTGGACAGCATCATCTCGGAGGTGAAGGCGCAGTACGAGGACATCGCCAACCGCAGCCGCGCCGAGGCCGAGTCCTGGTACCAGACCAAGGTGAGGGGCCTTTCCCTGCTCTTACCTCCACACCTTGGCTGGAGCAGAGCAGGTGTAAAAACGGCTCTTCCAAGAAAACTGCTCAGAGACCCCGCGCCAGGCTGGGCTCGAGAGGGGCCCGGGGTTGGTCCAGCTGGGGTGGGTTTGAGCTCGGTGGGTTGTTTCTCTGTCTGGGACAGTACGAGGAGCTCCAGGCCACGGCGGGCAGGCACGGGGACGACCTGAGGAACACCAAGCAGGAGATCTCGGAGCTCAACCGGCACATCCAGAGGCTGCAGTCTGAGATCGACAGCGTCAAGAAGCAGGTAAGGGGCAGAACCCCCACATTCCCAACAGGTTCACCCCCTCATTTACAACAGAAAGAGAGGAAAGGTTCGGACCAACCCGGGAAAGTTCTGCTCGGTTTGATCCTTTTTTGGTTTTGAGAGAAATCACCTAAACCCAGTGGAGCTGATGGTGTTGGGATAAAACCTGGTGGTGTTGGAGTAAAACCCGGTGGTGTGGAGATAAAGCCTGGTGGTGTTGAGATAAAACCTGGTGGTGTTGGGATAAAACCTGGCGGTGTTGGGATAAAACCTGGTGGTGTTGGAGTAAAACCCAGTGGTGTTGAGATAAAACCTGGTGGTGTTGGGGTAAAACCTGGTGGTGTTGGGATAAAACCTGGTGGTGTTGGGATAAAACCTGGTGGTGTTGGGGTAAGACCTGGTGGTGTTGGGGTAAAACCTGGTGGTGTTGAGATAAAACCTGGTGGTCTCGGGGGAGGTGGAGAACAGTGTGGGGAGTTTCACCAGTGGGACTGGTGTCCCCCAGTGTGCCAACCTGAAGGCAGCCATCGCCGACGCCGAGGAGCGCGGGGAGCTCACCCTCAAGGACGCCCGGGCCAAACTGGCCGAGCTGGAGGATGCCCTGCAACAAGCCAAGGCCGACCTGGCCCGGCAGCTCCGGGAGTACCAGGAGCTCATGAACGTCAAGCTGGCCCTGGACATCGAGATCGCGACCTACAGGAAACTGCTGGAGGGCGAGGAGTGCAGGTGGGGGGACACACGACCCTTCCCATCCCCGGGGAGGGGGGCAAAGGGATGCTCAGCGTTCCTGGCTTTAGGGGCACGGAGGGCAGGGCTGTCCTAGATAATGGAAATAACCCAAAAACCCCATCCATGCTTTTATTTTTCGCCCCCAAAGCCTCTAGGAACTGTATCCTATTGCCCCCCCCAGTTTCAACAGGTTTCTAATCCTCTCCCTTGTGTTCCCTCCCATCCCAGGCTGGCTGGGGACGGTGTCCCAGTGAACATCTGTAAGTCTCTCAACCCTTTTCATCCCCCTTATTCTAAACCTCCCTTTGCCTCTGCGCCGAGACACCGAAACCTTTCTCCTCTCCCTTTGCAGCCGTGACCAGAACAACCGTGGGAACGGGATACGGGGCCGGGAGCGTGGCCGGGGGGATCTGCAACGTGGGCAACAGCTTCACCTGTGGCACTGGCCCCGGGCTCAGCAGCGCCCTCGGGGCCGGCAGCAGCTCCAGCGTGAAGTTCGTGTCCACCTCGTCCACCAGGAGAAGCTACAGGAGCTAAACCCCCCCTCAGACCCCCCAGTTCTGGTCCTTCCTGGGCTCAGAATTAGGGCCCCCTGCACTTCAGCCTTGTCACACAGGAGCCCCACTTTAGGAACGCTGTCCCAGCCGTGTTGTCTCGCACAGGTCGGGTTGGGCTCAGCCTAAGCCCGGCTGGTTTCAGTTTGCAGCTCCCTCGTCACAGCTCAGCAGGTTTTTGTTGGCCGGGTTTTGTACATAAAACGTGTCCCGTGACTGTTTGTCTCCTTTCGCTCGCTGGTGTTTGTCTAATAAAAATGCACAGGTAATTTATTCTATTTCGTGGGCCTCTTAATTAAAGATGTGCAGCAACAAATGCAAATGAGGGTAACGAGCGCTTTTCGCCCGCCGGGCCCTGCCCGGTGCAAGGCTCAGGTTTTTGCTCCTCACCCGGATTTGGTGGAGTTCCTGCAGCAGGAGGAGGAATTCTGGGGCACAGCAGAGCCCCAGAGGGAGGTTTGGTGCTGGTTTCAACACTCCCCCCTCGCTGGGCAGGTAAAACACCTGGGAGCCAAACACGGGACACGCCAAGGCAGGAGTCGGGCACAGGGGGAAAGGTCGAAGCTTCATCTGCCTCCAGCTTCCACCCGGCACCCCGGGATCCCGGGGGTGGGTCCCGGTGCCAGGTGTGGGATGTACCTGTACAAACCTCTGAAAACAGGGAAATAATTCCCAGGGGAGTCGGAGCAACCGCAGGATCTGTTGAGGTGCATCAGCCCATCCCAAATCCCGGGTTGATCCCAGGCTGTCCCGCCTAAGCGTCGCTTCCAGGGGTGCCAACATCTGCCTGGGCAGGGCGGGAGCCCTCCCAGTCCACTCGGAGCACTGGTCACGCTGGTCCAGGTGTTAAACTCGGGTTTAGGTGCTGACACCCCCCGTCCTCTGACTGCCGGGATCCCATGGGATTTATGGACCACAGATGGTCCCACGTGGAATTCCATGTCACTCATCCAATGGCTGCAAAAACACCAGGAAAGGGATTTCACTGTTGGAAAATCTTCAAGATCCAAAGTTTCTTCACATTTTTGGGATACGTTGGAGACAAGGTTTTGCTTTGAGAGGGTGAGGGGAGGAACTGGGAGAGGTGGAGGGACTTTAGATGTGATTCTGACTAATTGGGAGGAATTAATTAAGAAGGAAAAGCAGGGAAAGTTCTGGATGAAAAGGGCAGTGACTGAGCTCGTCGCTGGAACTTCAGTTGGATGAATAAATGGGACTGGAAAACCCATCCCAGCCCTCAGCCCGTGTTTTCAAGAGGCCCAAGTAAAGGGCAGAGAAGCTCTTTTAGGAAAACACTCCCAGATTTGGGCAGTTGGGCAATTGGCAGTGCTGGAATGACCGACTGGATTCAGGCTTTCCTTCAAGCCCAGCAGTTTCCCATCGTTCTCTGGGGTGCTCTGAGCTCTGCAGGTGTATCCTGGGGGAATCTCCTTCCCAAAAACCTGCAGGCTCAGCTGTGGGTCGGCTGTGGGTCTCCACAGCTGCTCCAGCACCTCTCCCAGAATCCCACTGGGGTGGAACAACACCCTCACCCTGAGCCTGGCTCTGGTGAACCAAAGCCTCCCTCCCCAAACCACTGTCTGGCCATGAGGACACAGAATCCCAGAATCCCGGAATCCCTGAGGTTGGAAAAGCCTGTGGAGTCCCCCCTGGTCCCCCAGCCCAGAGCAGCCAGTCCTTCCCTGGACACCTCCAGGGATGGGGGATCCAACCCTCCCTGGGCAGCTCCTGCCAAGGCCTGACCCCCCTTTCCATGAGGAAATTCCTGAGCCTCCCCTGATGGAATTGGAGGCCATTTCCTCTCCTCCCATCCCTCATTCCCTGGGAGCAGATCCCGACCCCTCCAGCTCCCCCCTCCTGTCAGGGAGTGAAAAGGTCCCCCCTGAGCCTCCTTTTCTCCAGGATGAGCCCCCCCAGCTCCCTCAGGAGTTCTCCAGCCCCTTCCCAGCTCCATTCCCAGCTCCAGCCCCTCAATGTCCCCCTGGTCACGAGGGGCCCAGACCTGGCACAGCCCTCGAGGTGTCACCAGGGCCAACAGCAGCTCCAGGGACAACAGTCTCCTCCAGGCAGGTGCCACCTCCACACCTGGGTGGCAGCACAGACATTGCAAAGCCTTTAATCCAGGCCGGGAAAGGCCGGGACTGGGATATTTGTTCTCCCAGGGCATCCCATGCCTGGACACACAACCAAAGACCTGCTCCAGAGCAGGGCCCCGCTGCCCACATCCATCCCCTCCTGCCTCCCGAGCTGCTGCTCAGCTCCCATGGCCTGGGGCCGGTGTTTCAGCAGGATGGGACAGCCCTGGCTAATCCCGGCCCAGCCCAGATTAAAGCCTGAGTCAATAATGAAACGAGCGGTGCCTGGATGTGAGGTGTGCGCAGGGAGCTGCTGCCTGGGAGGTTTTGGTGGAATTCCCTGGGATATCCAGCCCCAGGAGCTTCTCTCCCTCAAAACCTGCTGCTTGTTGTGAGGCTGAAACGCTCCCAGGACATTTAGTGTCACGTCATTCCAGGGAGTGTCATGGAAACATTGGGAGGAAGGAGAGGAAAACAGGAATAAAATAAAAAATCGTGGATGAAAGGCAAGAAGAGATGGTGGATGTTGGAAAATTGCCCTCCTGGGACCTTCTGCTCCCACTCACTCAACTGTCCAGGCTCCACATGGGACAAGCACAAGGGAAGCACCTGGAAGAGGCACCTGGAAGAGGCACCTGGAAGAGCTGCCTGGGAAAACCTGCAGCACATCCCGGTGCCTGAGCGTGGTTGGGAAAAGCCAGAAATTCCCAGCAAAGCTCTGGTTGGGCTCCCACCTCCCCCGAGGTGCATCCGTGGGGTATCCATGGGGATGTACCTTGGAAATTCCAAAGGGCTGCAGGGTCTGGAAGAGGCACCTCCATCCCTGGGCACCCGGGAGAGGCACTGGGAGTGATTTTGGAGCATCTGGGCTCATCTGGGATAATTCCTTGTGTCTTTTAGCAGGGAAATGCTCCATCTGGCTTTTCCTGGAGGCTCCAGGGAATAGGAGGGAAGGGAATTGTCAGTGGATCATGACACGAGCCTGGATCCCAAACACTGAATTCCCTTGTGAGTAGGGAATGTCAGAGTGGGAAAGGCAACAGGAGTGGGGAGGACAGTGTGGGAATTGGATTTGTGTGGAGACAAAGTCGCCCATGAGTTGGGAAACAGCCAAGAAATGTGTGAGATGAGAGAAATGACCCACTCAGGTGGAGACAGAGTCAACTCATGAGTTGGGAAACAGCCCAACAATCTACAAAGGTGAAGCCCTAAGAAATCACCAAATCAGGTGGAGACAAAGGCAACTCATGAGTTGGGAAACAGCCCAACAATCTACAAAGGTGAAGCCCTAAGAAATCACCAAATCAGGTGGAGACAAAGGCAACTCATGAGTTGGGAAACAGCCCAACAATCTACAAAGGTGAAGCCCTAAGAAATCACCAAATCAGGTGGAGACAAAGGCAACTCATGAGTTGGGAAACAGCCCAACAATCTACAAAGGTGAAGCCCTAAGAAATCACCAAATCAGGTGGAGACAAAGGCAACTCATGAGTTGGGAAAGAGCCCAAAAATGTGTGGAGTCAAGCCTTGAGAGATCACCCACTCAGGTGGAGACAAGGTCAACTCCTGAGTCAGGAAACAGCCCCAAAATGTGTGAAATGAGAAATCACTGACTCAGGTGAAGATGAATTTGTTCCATGAGTTGGGAAACAGCTCAAAAATCTGTGGAGTCAAGCCTTGAGAAATTATAAACTCAAGTAGAGACAAAGTCACCTCATAAGTTGGGAAAAAAACAGTGTCATTTCTCGTGGCTGAAAGTCACAGGGTTAAAGACCGAGGTAAAGGAGTGTCCACACAGCAAAAAAGTAAGAGGCTGGTGCTGAAAACATGAAATAATTCCTATGGAAGCCTCTCCCAGGCCTCCCTGTGCATCCCACAGGCACGAGAAGGAGATGCACAAACACACGGCCACCAAGGACGAATTGGTGCTGCTGAAAAAGGGGGGGAAAACCCTCCCAGCCCTGCAGGAAACACCTCCTCCAGCTTTTCCTCTGCTTCCACACCATTCTTGAGATTGTTCCCTCTCCTGGGAGGTGGATGGTGCCCACCTGGACAGGCTGGAATCCCTCACGGAGCAGATCCATTTCCTCAGGGCCCTCTACGACTCCGTGAGCTCCTTCCCCAGTTTCCCCAAGTCCTTCCCTCCCTCTCCCACCCCAAGGCTGATTATTTTCCCTTCTGCTGCACTGAATAATTCAAGGGTTTTTCCATTTCACGAGGCTGGTTTGGAAAAGTCTCTTTGTTCCCTGTGTGTTTCCTCCCTCCGGCGACGGTTGTGTCTCATCCCCACAACAACCAAACTCCCTGTGCTCGGGCAGGAGCTGTCCCAGGTGCAGAGCCAGATCCCAGACACCCGGGTGGTGCTTTCCATGGATAACAGCAGGAATTTGGACATGGATGGTGTCCCGGCCGAGGCCAAGGCCCAGCACGAGGGAGTCGCCACCCGGAGCCGCTCTGAGGCCGAGGCCTGGTCCCAGTCCTGGGTGACAGCGCTGGGAATGGTGTCACATCCAGCTGGGATCAGTCACAGTGGTGTCCCCAGGGATCGGTGCTGGGCCCAGCCCTGTTCAGTGTCTTTATTAAGGATCTGGATGAGGGGATTGAGTCCATCATTGGGGACTTTGGAGGTGACACCGAGCCAGAGGGAGTGTGGATGTGCTGCAGGGCAGGAGGGCTCTGCCTGGACAGGCACCACTTTCACTGAGTTAAAACCAAGCCTGAGGGCAACCTCTGGACGGGAATGTGGTTTTGTGCCCCACCAATAATCCCCTCTTGGGAAAGCATGACTTAGATGGGTTTGGTGATCCCGAACTCCCAAAGATTCCTGTTCATCCACCACCTCCCCTCATTGTCCCGGCACAGGGATCTGTCCATCCATGGGAGCACCTTCAGCTCCATGTCCCATGGAGGCACAGGATGGATCCGTGGTGCCTTTGGCAGGAGGAGCCTCCAGGATTCAGGAATTCCGTGGGTGGAGGGCAGGGATGTGCCAGAGGATACAACCATGGGATGGGTCACGGCAGGGTGGGATCCAGGGGATCCAGGTTTGGCTTTGGAGCAGGATGTGGCCCTGGAAGTATCTGAGAGGTCACGGCCACCAACAGCTCCTGGTGCCCCTGGAAACCTGGAGATTGATCCCAAAGGAGGAGAAGATCAAATCCCTCAAAGCCAAGTTCCTTCATGGACAAGGTGAGACACATCCCGCTCCCTCTGGATCTGCCAGTGGCCATAGGGAAGGGTCAGGATTGCCCTCAATGCAGGGCCAGGGGTTGGGCTTGACATTCCCTGTGGGTCCCTTTCAATCTGGCACATCCTGGGATTCTGGGATTCTGGGGAATACTGAGCTGTGCATGGATTCAGCAATTAGAAATTAGAGAATTCCATTAGAAATTGGACACATCCCAATTTAATTCTTCTCTTCCGCGGGGCTGAGAGCTCAGAGACCCCCAAATGGAGTTGTAAGGGTTGGATATTCCTGATGGGAGGGAATGCACACCTTGGAAGGCTCAGGAGAGGCCGAGGGTTTATTCCCTGCTGGATTCCTCCTTGGAATTCCTCTCTTCCATGTCCTCCGTCCAAACCCTCCGTGTGAGCTGGGCCCAGAGCTAGTCCCGGGTTAGTCCCGGGTCTGGGCCTTTCCCAAGGTTTTCCCTGCCCCTCCCTGGCCGTCCTGGCTCCTGTGACCGACCCAGGTGTGGCCACGGCCCCTCCCAGCCGGAGAACATTCCGGGAGGACAAAGCTCCCATTCACAGCCCCGACTCCAGGGAGGACAAAAGTGCCTTTGACTTTTGGGCTGTTGGTGCAGCTTTTCCTGCCCTCCCGGCCCGGGGGGTCCCGCTGTCAACACTGATAAGATATAAATAAATAGTAATTGGGGGGGGTCAGAGCTGACAGGGCAGGGTCAGGTCTGGATTTCGGGTGTTTCCTCCAAAAATCCACGTGTTGGAGGGAAACGCCCTCAGGACGGAGCCCTTGGTCCCTCGGGGATGAGCAGGAGAAGGAGGGATTTACTTCCCACATTTCCACAGTGTGGGAAGGAGGGATTTATTCCCACATTTCCACAGTCTGGGAAGGAGCATCCAGAGCAGCACAAAGGACTCAGCCGGGACTGAAGGAGCAGGAAAAAGGGAAACTTTATTCATGGCCTCAGGACAGACACAAAAGCATAAAAATTCAACCCAAAACACGCTGGCAGGACATGGCTGAGCACCAGCATAACAATTCCATGGAGTTATTCCCAAAAAAAAAACCTCTTCCAGCTGCACTCGCTATTCCCTGGCATGTTGGAGTTGGAGCCACATCTTGGCAGGAACAAGGAGTTTTTTGGGATGGGCACCAACTCAAAACATGCTTTTCCCTCCCTATGGGAGCCCCAAAATATCCCTAAATACCTTAAAAATTGGGTGGTAAACAGAGACACCCAAAAATGGGGAATTCTCTCCCGGTTTGGTGTGTAACACTTGGAATTTTAAGCAGTTTTGTATCCCTAAGGATTCAGGATTCGTTGAAGGATGGGGGGGAATTGTTGAGGTGGGATTTTCCTACAAGGAGCCTGAAATAAATCTGCCTGTGCTGCCTTTGGTCGGAAAACAGCTCCAGTTGTTGAATTCCAAGGAAAACCAGGAGAGATCCAAACCAGTTTCCCGGTGTATTTTAAAATAACCCCAACCCAGGGCGACACCTCCACAGGGAATGAGGGTCTGGAATCTTCCAAACCCAATGAAGAGGGAGCTGATCTCCAGGTCTCTTATCCCAAAGCACAGCAGGAATGTGGGATCGGCCCTTCCAAGGGTGGGATCCAGCCCTGAGCAGGGAGGGGACGGAGCACAGAGGTAACAGCAGGGAAACCCCTCCTGCTTCCCGGGATAAATCCCAGCCCCTGGAATTGACCTTGCTCCCACTGGAAGGATCCCAGCGGGGCAGGAAGGAGCCCCAGGAAGAGGCAGGAATTGTGCAGCCGGTTTGTCCTGGGAAAAGCAACGAGACTTTTTCTTTCTACGGTTCCCCCCAATCCCGGGCGCCGGGAAGCGCCGAGTTCCGCCTCTGGAATTACTTCCTGACGCTCCTGCGGCTGGAGGAGGTGGTGGTGATGCTGTAGGACTTGGTGACCCCCCCCGAGGACAATCCGAGGGCTCCGCTGCCCATCCCGGCTCCCAGGCCGAGGCCTCCTCCGATCCCTCCCGCCAGGAATCCGCCGCCGCTGGAAAAGCCTCCGCCGCCGCTGGAGCTGACGACGGCTGGGCGGGAGAGACGGGAAGGGAGCGTCAGATCCCGGGAATGCCAAAGCCACCCAGGAAAGGGGGGCTGTGAATTCCAGCTGCCCTCCCCTTTCTCCGTGGAAAGATTGGAAGTTCATCCCATCCTACTCCTTTCCACGGGCAGGGAGAGCTCCCGCCATCCCAGGGGGATCCAGTCGGCCCTTGGACACTTCCAGGGATGGGGAATCGTCTGGGAATTGTCCAGGGGCCAATTGTGAGGGGCCTCCCCATCCTCACACTGGGAATTCCTTCCCAACATCCCACCCAACCCCCTGGCAGTGGGAAGCCATTCCCTGTGTCCTGTCCCTCCAGCCCTTGTCCCAAGTCCCTCTCCAGCTCCTGGAGCCCCTTTATTCCCTGGAAGGGGCTCCAAGGTCTCCTTTCCACCAGCCCAGTCCCATCCAAGCTGCCCTTGGACACTTCCAGGGATGGGGCGTCCTCTGGAAAATCAATTTCTTCCCAAAATCCCGACTAAACCTCCCCTTTTCCAGTTTAAAGCCTTGTCCTTGTCAAAATTCCCTCCACCTGAGCCTGGAGAACCCACGGGAAATCCATGGAAAACCTCATTCCACAAACCCATCCAGCTCCTCTCCAGTGCCCCGGAGCCGTGGGAATGCAGTTCCCTAATTACGAGCAGCAATTAAGTGGGTGACAATTAGAGCATCCCTGGGACACCAGCACCCATCCAAGGGCCAGGGAAGGGGAGGATCCTGTGATTCCCAACTGGAAAAACACCCTCCAGACCCCCTCGGCACCAATTCCCAACCCGCCCCACGAGGGGTTTTTATATCCGTGTAAAAATGGGGGGAACAAAGACCAGCCCAAGGTCAGTTTTTTAGGGATGAGCCCCCGGCCCCACCCCCCTCTGCTCCCAGTAAGGAAGGGGTTCAACTGGTTTAACTGGAGCCCCGTTTCCCGGGATTTATGCCACTATAAATAGCACAGGCACTCACAGATGTTGACGTTGCCAACTCCGTCCCCGGCCAACCTGTCGGGAAAGACAAACAAAGAGAAGGGGAGGGATCAGACTCGGAATTCTGGGATGTCTCCCAGGGCTCAGGGGGACAAAGGCAGGAGCTGCTGCTACAGGTGGAATTAATCCAGGGGCTTTTTTCCAGCCTTTTTATGAGGGAGCACAAAAGCTCGGGGCTAATTCCACAGGGATTCCCACTTGGAAATGTTCTGCTGCAGCATCACAAATAATAAAACCCAATTTTTCCCTTTTTAGCCTATTCGAAGGATCAACTTTTTCCCCAGGAGTATCAATTTTTTCACCAGAAGCACCAATTTTTTGCCACAAGTATCAATGTCTTCACCACAGGTATCAATTTTTCACCAGGACTATTATTTTTTTAACCACAACTATCAGTTTTCTCACCAGGACTATAAATTTTTTCACCAGGAGTATAAACTCTTCACCAGGATTATAATTTTTTTCACCAAGATTATCAATATTTTCACCAGGATTATCAATTTTTTCTCCAAAACTATCAGTTTTTTCACTGAAACTATATGTTTTTTCACTGTGAATATGAATTTTTTCACTGGGAATACCAATTTCTTCACAGGAAATACCAATTTTTCACCACAAGCATCAACTTTTCCATGGAAAATACTAATTTTTTCCTCCCAAGTCTCAATTCCCCCCCGCCAGAATTTGTCAACTCAGCTCTTCACCCAAATTTTGAGGCCCCAAACTCGGGTTTTCCCCTCTGTATTTGCTCATGGAAAGCAGAATTAAACCCTCCCCAAAACCTGGATGCATTCCCGGGAATTCCCGGCTCCCACCTGCTCTCCTCCCCCTCCAGCAGTTTCCTGTAGGTCGCGATCTCGATGTCCAGGGCCAGTTTGACGTTCATGAGCTCCTGGTACTCCCGGAGCTGCCGGGCCAGGTCGGCCTTGGCTTTTTGGAGAGCAGCTTCCAGCTCCTCCAGCTTGGCCCTGGCGTCCTTGAGGGCGAGTTCCCCGCGCTCCTCGGCCTCGGCCACGGCCGCCTCCAGCTTGGCTCGCTGTGGGAAGGGAGCAGGAGGTCAGGGGGCACCTCCCTGCCCTTGGTGCAGGGATTCCCGTCCCAAATCCTCTGGATCCACTGCCCAGCCCCTGCTCTGCGGGTCTGCAGAGCTCTGGAGCTCAGGGAGAGCCCTGGAAATTCGTGTCTCTGTGGGTTTTTGGGTGTTGGGTGGAGACCAGCTGGCACAGGGAGCTCAGCTCAGCTCATCCCATCTCATCCCATCCATCCCATCTCAGCTCATCTCATCCCATCCCATCCCATCCCATCCCATCCCATCCCATCCCATCCCATCCCATCCCATCCCA
>WEIV01019601.1:17471-34269 GCA_013390005.1 Calyptomena viridis | reverse complement strand
TCCCCCCCTCCCACATCCCTCTGGAACCAGGAAAACTCGGGTTCCCCCCAGTTTTCCCTGGAGCTCGTTCGGAGCCGTGTCCCCAACAAGCTTTTCCGTGGGGCCCGGAGCAAACCCAGAGCTGCCAAACAACCCCAAACCTCCCAAAAACACACCCTGAGGGCCCCACCTGGAGCCCCTGCCCCTCCCAAACCCCGGGTTTGGCAGGAAAAGCTCCCAAGGAGCTTTGTCCTCTGGTTCTTTGTTCCAGGAGCTGCTCTGGGGCAGCTCTTGGCTCCGACCCCGCCCTGCCCTGAAACCAAACAAACCCTGGGATGAGTCACAGGGATTTATGGATTTATCTGCAGGGCTCGGGTTACTCGGACCAGGGGCTGCTCTGCCCTGAGCTGATAAAACCCCGGAGAGAGCAAACACAACCCCCAGGAATTCCTGTTCCTGCCCAAACACGGCAGTCCCTGCTGGGAAAAGGGAGTGGGCAGGGATGGCAGGAGGAGGGGGCCAGGAATGTGGGGGGCCTTTGGGGCTGTGTCCTCCCCCTCTCTGTCCTGGGGTCACTTCTGAGTCGTTCCCACCCAAATCCACCTTTTCCTGTCAGGATCACACCCCTCACAACTCTCCTCCTCTCTCCAGCAGGACTGGAATCCTTTGGGATTTCAGGGCAGCCGCCCCCAGAGTGTTTGAAGAACTCATGGAATTGTTGAGGTCGAAAAAGACCCCAAGACCCCCAAGTCCAGAGGGTTGTGAGACACTCTTGGAATCATGGAATACCCTGAGCTGGGTGGGACCCCCAGGGACCATCCGAGTCCAACTCCTGGCCCTGAACAAGAGCTAAAAATCCCACTAATCCCAAAAATTCAACTCCTTGAGCTCCGGCAGACTTGGAGCCACGACCAAACCCTGGGGAGCCTCTTCCCAAAATCCAGCCTAACCCTCCCCTGGCACAGCTCCAGCCATTCCCTGGGATCCTGCCGCTGCTCCCAGAGGGATCAGGGCCTGCCAGCTCCTCACCTGGGCCTTGGCATTCTCGATCTCCCCCTGGATCCTCTGGATCATCCTGTTGATCTCCGTGATCTCGTTCTTGGTGTTCCGCAGGTCGTCCCCGTGTTTCCCGGCCGTGACCTGGAGCGCCTCGAACTGGGACAGGGAACAGAGGGGGAGAACAGGAGTCAGGATGGGAATTAGTGGGTGGGGTGAAACCTCTGCCACTCGTGGCACACGGGGTACAGGTGATGGAGCTGCAGGTCCCGGAATCATGGAATGGTTTGGGATGGAAGAGGGATTAAATCCCATCCCACACCCTGCCATGGGCAGGGACACTCCCACTATCCCAGGGGGATCCAACCTGCCCTGGGACACTTCCAGGGATGGGGAATCCTCTGGGAAATTCATTCCAGCCCCTCCCCACCTTTATTCCATCCCAATATCCCATCCATCCCTCTGGCAGTGGGAAGCCATTCCTTGTGTCCTGTCCCTCCAGCCCTTGTCCCAAGTCCCTCTCCAGCTCCTGGAGCTCCTTTATTCCCTGGAAGGGGCTCCAAGGTCTCTTTGGATCCTTCCCTTTTCCAGGTTCACACTCATCCCGTCCCACCCCTTTTCATGTGCAGGGACAACTTCCACTATCCCAGATTGCTCCAATCTGCCCTGGGACACTTCCAATCCTCTGGAAAATCCATCCCAGCCCCTCCCCATCCTCACACCGGGAATTCCCTCCCAACATCCCACCCATCCCTCTGGCAGTGGGAAGCCATTCCCTGTGTCCTTGTCCATCCCTTGTTCCAAGTCCCTCCCCGGCTCCTGGAGCCCCTTTATTCCCTGGATCCTTCCCTTTTCCAGGCTCAGCTCCCAGTGCTCACCTTGCTCTGGTACCAGGACTCGGCCTCGGCGCGGCTGCGGTTGGCGATGTCCTCGTACTGCGCCTTCACCTCGGCGATGATGCTGTCCAGGTCCAGGTTCCGGTTGTTGTCCATGGAAAGCACCACCGAGGTGTCGGAGATCTGGGCCTGCAGCTCATTGAGCTCCTGCAGGAGAAACCCCCCCATCAATCCCGGAGCTTTAAGGGCCTCTCCGTTGGCCTTAAAGGAGAATCCAAGAGGAAAAGGGGGAAAGGAAGCAGATCCGGGGGATTCCATGTGAAGAATCGTTAATCAGGAGAGAATCGACCTTGGGAAGCACAGAGGAACAAAGGACAGTGGGAATGTCCCCCCGTTTGGCAGCAGGGCTGGTTTTATCCCATTCCTGAGTTAATCCAGCTGGTCCCAGAGCCTGGAGCAGCAGATTCCAGCCCAGATCTCCCAGGGATCCACATCTGGCTCCAACAATCCCTTATCTCTCAAAGATGAAGGAATTCTGGGACCGGCAGCTTTCCCTTGTTCCTCTCCCACAGATCCCAAACACCCCCAGCCCTACAATGCTCTCCTTTTCCCTGTTTCCCTACAAACAGCATCCAGGAAACAGCACCTATCCCAGTTTTGTTTGCAACAAATCCATCCCACATCCCAGACAGGGAGTGACGATCCATGGGAATTCCAAGGAATTACTCTGCTTACAGTCTTGGCTTCTCCTATGGAAGGGAAGATCCCTGTCTCCATCACCTTTCCAAGCTCTGGGAATGGCACATCCCCTGTCCCGGCCACCATTCCCAGTCCTCCCCCACTGGCGGTTCCCTGGGAAGCAGGAATTCCTCACCGCCTCATGGAAAGCCCTCAGGAAGTTGATCTCATCCGTCAGCGCGTCCACCTTGGCCTCCAGCTCCACCTTGTTCATGTAGGCGGCGTCCACGTCCTGGAAAAAACAGGGATAATCCACGGAGCTTTGGTGTCCGAGCCCATCCAGGCTTTGGAGGCTCCCAAACAAATCCCTCTTCCCAAGGAACACCAAAAATGAGCCCCCCAGGCACCGAGTCCTGCGGGTGTGGAGGATCCCGAGGATCCCTTGGATCCGTGTTCGGGCTCCGGCTCCGTGGCCCTTTCATCCCAACTCCCTCTGGAACATCCCTGTTCCAAGCTTTCCCAGCCTAAGTCCAGAGCCTGGAGCTCCTCTGCCATGGAAATATTGGGAGAGCGTTCATGTACCCACCGGGAAAGGAGGAGGATCCAGGGAAACCTTAGAGCCCCTTCCAGGGAATGAAGGGGCTCCAGGAGCTGGAGAGGGACTTGGGACAAGGGCTGGAGGGACAGGACACAGGGAATGGTTCCCACTGCCAGGGGGCAGGGAAAATGGGATATTGGGAAGGGATTCCCAGTGTGAGAGAGGGGCTGGAATGGATTTCCCAGAGGATTCCCCATCCTGGAAGTGTCCGGGGGCAGATTGGATCCAACTGGGATAGCGGGAAGTGTCTCCTCCCATGGAAAGGGACGGGATGGGATTTAAGGTCCCTTCCCATCCGAACAATTCCATGATTCCAGGACCCACCTTCTTGAGCACCACGAACTCGTTCTCAGCCGCCGTGCGCTTGTTGATCTCGTCCTCGTACCTGCCCCAAAAAAGAGGGAATTCTGTCAACTTGGAGCCGGGATAAAATCCAGAACATCCCCGTGAAGGGTTATCCCAGTTCTCCTCTCTCTCCCTCTGTTTTTTGGGAGCCCAGGGCTCCCCCAAGGCCGGTGGGATGAGCTGATCCCTCCAAGCTGTTCTGGCACCACGAGCACGTGGAAAACATTCCCCACCAGCTTTCCCACATTCCTTAAAATTCCCTGCGCTCCAGAGGGTTCCTGCTCCGCTCCTGACTCCTGGAATGCTGCAGGGAGTGTCCCCAGGCTCCCACTTTGTCACCAACCCCGGGAGCAAATCCCGACAGATCCAACAGATCCCCCTGTGCCGATCCAAGCACCTGCACATCCTCATTCTAGACTTTTGGGAATATTTTGCAGGAGTTGAGGATGTGCCTCTGTCCTGGGGGGGGCTCAGGGTAATTAATTCCCATCATTTTGCTCCAGAGCCTCAGAGGTTGTGAGTCCCTGCTCAGGTGATCACCTGGAAATGGGGTGACCACCTGGAAATGAGGTGATCACCTGGAAATGAGGTGATCACCTGGAAATGGGATGTTCACCTGGAATGGGGTGATCTCCTGGAATGGGGTGATCACCTGGAAATGGGGTGTTCACCTGAAAACAAGGTGTTCACCTGAAAACAAGGTGTTCACCTGAAAACAAGGTGTTCACCTGAAAACAAGGTGTTCACCTGAAAACAAGGTGTTCACCTGAAAACAAGGTGTTCACCTGAAAACAAGGTGTTCACCTGAAAACAAGGTGTTCACCTGAAAACAAGGTGTTCACCTGAAAACAAGGTGTTCACCTGAAAACAAGGTGTTCACCTGAAAACAAGGTGTTCACCCGAAGATCTCCAGGTGTTCCCCTGGATACCTGAAAGTCCCTCCAGGTGTTCCCCTGGAATTCTCCAGGTGTTCCTCTCCACATCCCCAGCACACAAATTCGTTTCCCGTTCCTTTTCCCGGAGCATCCCTGCCGTGCACACCTGGATCTCTCCCCATCCCGACACCTGTCCTTGCACCTGCCCCACCAGCCCGGAATCCTGGAATTCATCCCAGGAGCAGAGCAGGATCCGCCTCCTTTCCGTTGTTTTGGAATTGTTGTTGCCAGGGCAACAGGTGTTTACATAATCCCTGGAATTTGCCTTCCAAAGCAGGAGCTGCTTCACCTTCCCCCCTCCCGCCCGGAATGTGCCCGTTCCCGCTGGGATAAGTGGACATTGTCCCTTTGGAGGTCAGTGAACTGCAGGCAGTGCTATTCCAGAGGGATAAATCATGGGAAATGACGGGAGCAAGGGATGAGCAGAGGGAGGTGGAAACAGGGAATGTTTCCAGAAGGGTCCATCAAATTCCGCATTTCCTGGAGGAGGCTCCACCAAGCTGGACATTAAATCACGGATCCCAGGTGGATCCTACCTGCCCTTGGACACTTCCAGGGATGGGGAATCCTCTGGGAAAGCCATTCCAGGGCCTCCCCACCCTCACAGGGAGGGAATCCCTTCCCAGATCATTCCACATTCTCCCGAGGCCCCTCGGGAAGCTCAGGACACGCTCCCACCTTGGCACTGGGGCAGGATCCTGCTCCACACCCCCCAGCTCTGGGATTCCTGGGTAAGGGGCTGGATCTCATCCCCTGTCCCCAAAATCAGCTGGGAATTACAGTGGGAACCAGACACGTGGAAAAGGGGCAACAGGAACATATGGAGCAAGTCAAGGTTCTTGTTTTCTGTTCATAAATGGGGTTTTTTCCATAAAAAACAGGGAGAAGCAGGTCCTGCATTCCAGGTGCTGCATCCTCACTCCCTCTGCTCCGAATTCCCACTTCCCTTTGCCAAAGGTTTGGGCTTTGCATGGATACAATCCATATGCACCTGGATATAACATAAACCTGCACCTGTGCACCTCAAATCCACCTGGAATGGGACTAAAATTCCAGCTGTAATTCCTCTGGGAATAAAGCAGAGACCCTGAGTCCCAGGGAGGAGGAAGAGGGGTCAGGGGAAACAGAATTCCCGAGCAATTCTTTGGGAATCTCTGGGCATTGACCTGCCCTGGACACACCCCGGGGATTATTGGGAGTGTTTGTTTTCCGTTCCTGCCGGATCCAGTTTGCCAGGACTCTCCTATTCTTCCCTTCCCTTTATTTGAGGCATTTCCATGGGACAAAGGGCACTTTCTTCCCGGGGCTCCTCCCAGGGGATGTGGCTGGGGAGGAAAAATTGCTGGAAAATTGCACGGCAGCTGCTCCATTCCCTGCCCTTGGAATGATCCAGGATCACCCTCAAACCTGCTCCATTCCCTGCCCCTGGAATGATCCAGGATCACCCTCAAACCTGCTCCATTCCCTGCCCCTGGAATGATCCAGGATCACCCTCAAACCTGCTCCATTCCCTGCCCCTGGAATGATCCGGGATCACCCTCAAACCTGCTCCATTCCCTGCCCCTGGAATGATCCAGGATCACCCTCAAACCTGCTCCATTCCCTGCCTCTGGAATGATCCAGGATCACCTCCCAACCCGTGGAATCCACAGGGCTCCTACAATCCCAAATCCCACTCCCAGCCCCGAGGAAGAAGCCAGGCCTTTTCCCTGCCCAAACCCGGAATTCCGGGATCCGGGGGGTGGGAAGGGACACGTTACTTGTTCTTGAACTCCTCCACCAGGTCCTGCATGTTCTTGAGTTCCCCTTCCAGGCGGCCCTTGTCCCCCAGGAGCCCTTCCAGCTGCCTCCGGAGGTTGCTGATGTAGGAATCGAACATGGGGATGATGTTGCTCCGGGTCGTCTTTTGATCCTGGAGGAGACTCCACTTGGTCTCCAGCATCTTGTTCTGCTGCTCCAGGAAACGCACCTGGAAAAGGAGCAGGAAGGGCCGTTTGGGATGGTGGGATTCGGGAAGAACTGGGGGGTGGAGGGGTGTCCCGAGGGTTCGGGTGGGAAGCACCACAGGAGGGGCTGGAGGATTTCCCGGGATGTGGGTTCTGGCTTTGGGGGTTTGTGGGGATTAGAGAGGAGCAGATTCCACCCCCAGGCCTCCAACTCCTGCAGCTCCTGCAGCTCCAGGACCGGATTCCTCACATTTTGGGGATTCCAGGGTGGGGTTTACAGAGGATCAATTAGTGCGGGGCGGCACAAACACAGGGATCTGCTTTGCTGGGATAATTCCCTTCCAGAGCCTCCCTTCCCAAATCCCCCCAGGAGCCTCCCCCTCCCCGAATTCGGAGCTGGTTGGGGAGGGGGAAAAGGCCGATTTTTAACCCCCCACACCCACATCTGGGAAGTCCCAGGTAAACCAAGGGATACAAATCCAACCTGAGCGGGGCAACGCCCTTTTCCTCGAGGGCAAATCCCTTTTCCCGAGGTCAAACCCCCTTTTCTCGAGGTCAAACCCCCTTTTCCGGAGGTCAAACCCCCTTTTCCTCGAGGGCAACCCCTTTTTCCCGAGGGCAAATCCCTTTTCCCGAGGGCAACCCCTTTTCCTCGAGGGCAACGCCAGCAGGGCTTTAATAACTCAAACAACAGGAATTGTTTGGGCGCAGGGGGCAAATCCACCACATTCCCCAGGGCTGATCCCGATCCTTTTGCGATTTCCCCGTGGGATGCAGCAGATTTTGGGTCCCAGCCGCCCCCCCCGGGGGTCTCCGGGCCGCTCCAATCCCTCACCTTGTCGATGAAGGAGGCGAATTTATTGTTGAGGGTCTTGATCTGCTCCTTCTCCTCCTTCCGCACCCTCTGGATGTTGGGGTCGATCTCCAGGTTCAGCGGCGTCAGGAGGCTCTGGTTGATCGTGACCTCCTGGATCCCCCCGGGGCTGAGGGTCCCCAATCCCGCGCTCCCATAACCGTATCCCGAGCGGACGCTGTAGGAGCCGCTCCCTCCCAGGGAGATTCTCTTGGTGGCGGATCCCAGGTTGTAGAGGCTGGAGCTCCCGAAGCTCCCGGAGCGAGCGAGGCCGGAGCCTCCGCTGAGCCCGCGGGTGGAGGACACGGAGCTCACCCGGACCTGGGAGATGCCCGGGACGGCGGCGGAGCGGGAGCTGAAGCTCACGGAGCGGGACATGGCTCTTCCGAGGGTATTCCCGAATCCCCACGCCCTTCCAAAGCTCTGGGAAGCCGCAGCGGGAGTGAGCGGGAGCTCCCGGGGCTGCTCCTTTTATCCGTTAGAAAAGCTGGGCTTGGCCCAAGGGCAGGAGAGGGATCGTTTTACTGCCCGGAGCTGGGTGTGCCCGGCTGCATTCCCACCTCCCGGGGCCACGGGAAGGGCCACGGGAAGGGACAGGACACACCTGGCGCCGCGGCCCTGCTGGCTCCTCACCTGGGCACAGGTGGGAGGGGAGCCCCGGGCTCCTCCAGGCTCCAGTGGATCCCTGGGGGCTCATCCAGGCTCCTGGGGATCCCTTGGGCTCCCTTTGTGAACCCCGGGCTCCTCCAGGCTGCAATGGATCCCTGGGGGCTCATCCAGGCTCCTGGGGATCCCTTGGGATCCCTTTGTGAACCCTGGGCTCATCCAGGCTCCTCGGGATCCCTCTGGATTCATTTATTAACCCTGAGCTCCTCCAAGCTCCTCTGGGCTCCCCTGGATCCCTTTGGGCTCCCCATAATTTATCTGGNGGATCCCTTGGGCTCCCTTTGTGAACCCCGGGCTCCTCCAGGCTGCAATGGATCCCTGGGGGCTCATCCAGGCTCCTGGGGATCCCTTGGGATCCCTTTGTGAACCCTGGGCTCATCCAGGCTCCTCGGGATCCCTCTGGATTCATTTATTAACCCTGAGCTCCTCCAAGCTCCTCTGGGCTCCCCTGGATCCCTTTGGGCCTCCCCTGAATTTCTCTGGATCCCTTTGGGCTCCCTGAAATTTCTCTGGATCCCTTTGGGCTCCCTGAAATTTCTCTGGATCCCTCTGGGCTCCCCTGGATTTCTCTGGATCCCTTTGGGCTCCCCGGGATTTCTCTGGATCCCTCTGGGCTCCCCTGGATTTCTCTGGATCCCTTTGGGCTCCCCAGGATTTCTCTGGATCCCTCTGGGCTCCCTGGATTTCTCTGGATCCCTCTGGGCTCCCTGGACACCAGGAGAGCCCCCATTCCCATTTCCCAAGGATTCCCTGTGTCTCTCTGTTCCCAAACATCTGGTGAAACCACCGGAGAGGGAGCACAGGGAAAACATGGAATTTTAACCGGTGCCAGCGGGTTCCAAGCCGATAAAAAGGGCCCCCAGTGCCAGGTCCTGCCTGGTTTAAACATAAACCAGGCCCAGCTCCAGCTTTGGGCGCCCACAGACTTTTCCAGGAGCACCCGGGAGACCTGGATTTCCCTCCCCTCTCCCGTTAATCCCTCAATAAATCCCTCAAACAAATCCTGCCCATCCAGGCGAGTTCAGTGTGTGAACGGGAAAACCCAACCTTTATCCCACGCCCGACAGGATTCAACTCCCTCCCGGAATTTCGGGGCTCCCGCTTGGATTTTTGGGTTCTGTGAAGGAAGAAAGGGGGGAAGCTGCGGCTGGAGGGGTGTTGGCTTCTTTTCCAAAGGCTCCGCGGCCCGGGATCGGCCTTATCAGGTTGTAAATCCTCGGGAGATTTCAAAGTCTGGCCTGGATGTGGCAGCGCCGCCGGCGGGAGATAATCCCGGCTCCAAAGCGGCTCCAGCCCGGGCGAATTCCGTCCTTTTGGGGGAGAGGAGGAGCTGCGGAGTCGGGACACCGCGGGGAATTATCTTTTTGGAGATGGAATTTGAGCCGGACAGAGAGGGATGAGGCGGGATTCCGGCGGGATTCCTGCGGGATTCCTCCCGGATTCCTCCCGGATTCCTCCCGGATTCCTCCCAGCCCCGCACCTGGATCGGGTCCCACCGTCCCAGGTTGGATTTGATGACCCCGAAGCTCTTTTCCAGCCTAATTTATTTTGGGATTAAAAATAAAATCCACTGGTGTGTTAAGGACCCAGGACAGGGATCATTCCATGGAAAAAGGCAGATTCCAGCTGCTCCAGGGACAGGGACAACTCTGGGATGTCGGGAGAGAACAGGGAGTGGAGGAGAGTGTGGGATTTAGGTGGGAATTCCCGAATGATCCGGTTGGATTCCAGCCTGGAGCAGCAGACAGGGAATTTATTACACAACACGGGAGGCACGGATTCCTCCCGCAGGTGGGAACAATCCAGGCAGGACAATCCAGGCAGGAAAATGCAGGCAGGACAAACCAGGCAGGAGAATCCAGGGGGTAAATCCAGGCAGGTGAATCCAGGGGGTGAATCCAGGCAGGTGAATCCCAACCTGCCGTTGGATAAAGGCCAGGCTGCTCCCAGCACGTCCCAGTATTCCCAGTTCAGCCCGAGGGAGCTGCTTGGGGGTCAGGCTGAGTCCTCATCCAAAGCCCCAACATTCCATGAACAATCCAGGTGGGATCAGAGGAGCCTCATCCCTGCCTGCGGCTCCCTCCAGAATTCCCTCCTTCCCCCCATCCTGCCAAGGGAATATTCCTCCTTTAATCCCAGTTTGAGCCCAGCTGGGGTTGTTTAATCCCAGTTTGAGGCTATGGGGGGTCATTTAATCCTGGTTTTAGCCCATCTGGAGTAATTTAAACCCAGTTTGAGCCCAGTTAGAGAAGTTTAATCCCAGTTTGAGGCTATAGGGGGTCATTTAACCCCAGTTTTAGCCCACCTGGGTGGTTTAAACCTGGTTTAAGCCCGGCTGGAGCAGGACAGGCCCCCAGGGTGTCCCGGGCTCTGTTGTGTTGTTGTGTCCTGGCAACACCAAATAGTTCCCGAACTGCCCCGACCGGTGACACATTCCAAGGAAAGTCCCCGGAATTGGGCTTTGGTGACACCCTGGACGTGCCCAACATTCCCTGGGGACGTGGATTCCTGCTGGGAATCACGTCCTGCTCCCCCAGGACCGGGATCAATCCCGGCAGAAATCCTTGGGAAAAGGAGCCGAGCTCGGAATTCCAGCCTGAAAAAAATGTGTCAAAAACTCCAGTGTGGGAATGGAAAGGGAAAATCCTGGTGGGAGTGAAAGTGTGGATCAAGGACAGGTTTTTGTGATGTTTCCACACAATTCCAGGGGATGATCCCAGGGGATTCTCCTGCTGGGATGTTTGGATGGAAAGGTTTTGGGTGTGGGAGAGTCCAGAGGTTCAGTGTCTGCACAGGGCAATTCCTGGGGGGAATTCTGGATCCAGTTCCTGGGGGGGATTCCCAATCCAATCCCAGTGGATAATTCCTGATCCATTCCCTGTGGATAATTCCTGAATCCAATCCCTGATGATTTTCCCGATCCACTCCCTGTGGGTGATTCCTGATCCAATTCCTGCAGGGAATTCCTGATCCAAAGGGCTCCAGCCCCAAGTCCCACCTTTATTGTCCCACATCCCACGGTGTCTGGGTGGGCTTGTGGGAAGTGGATTTGGGATCAATCCAAGTTTGGGAGCACCGGGAGGCTCCGGGTGCTGGTGACCTCCCGGATGGGAACCCAGGGCTGTGAGAATCCCAGAATCCCGGAATCCCTGAGGCTGGAAAAGCCCTCCAGGATCACGGAGCCCAAGCTGTGACCTCCCCCCCCCAGAGCCCCGAGTGCCACATCCCGTCATTCCTTGGGAATCTCCAGGGATGGGGAATCCAAACCTCCCCTTCCCATGGAGAAATCCCTCCTGATATCCAAGGAAACTCCTCCTGAATTCCAAACACTGTTCTTCCTGCTAAACCCACGCAATCCCAATGGAATCCAAATCCCAGATCTCCCAAAGATCCACGATCCCACTTCCAGGACCTAAGGAACCCCCTAAATCCCAATTCCCAGCGCATCCCACATTCCCGGGAGCAGAGAACTGCTCCAGAGGGAACTCGTTCTCCTGCATCCCAACCACTGGGTGCCAGGCAGGAGCTGGACTTCGTGGGATCAGGACAATCCCTGGATGTGCAGATTCCTGGGATGAGGCGGCCGTTTATGGGGATTTGGTTGATCCCATTCCCGTTTCCCGGGGCCAGAAAGTCTCCGGGATGACGCAGCTCCCGGACACGACCCGACCAACACCTGCTGCATCCCGAGGGATCAGCGATTCCAAAGGTTGGCACCTCCCTCCCGCTGGGAGCCGCGGGCCTGTGACTCATCTGGTTTGGTTTGGGATGTGGGATGTTCCGGTGGGATGTGGGGAAAAGCTTCCTGGTGGTTTGGTTTCCTTCCAGTGTTTCCTAATTTTTGTGCAATCCCAGTTTTCTGTTTCCCGGTGTTTTTCCGTTTTTCAAGCACTGAAATGACTCTTGTGGGCCTGGTGTGATTCCCTGAATCATGGGAATCATGGGATCCTGGGAATCATGGGATTGTGGGATCATGAAATGGGTTGGGTTGGAAGAGATTTTAAAGCTCATCCCATTCCAAGGGCAGGGACATTCCCGCTATCCCAGGGGGATCCAACCTGCCCTGGGACACTTCCAGGGATGGGGAATCCTCTGGGAAATCCATCCCAGCCCCTCCCCACCCTCACACTGGGAATTCCNNNNGCATCCACCCAAATCCAGCTGTTCGTGCATCCACCCAAATCCAGCTGTTCGTGGCCCCTGGCACACTT
This sequence comes from Calyptomena viridis, assembly GCA_013390005.1. Classification (NCBI taxonomy): domain Eukaryota; kingdom Metazoa; phylum Chordata; class Aves; order Passeriformes; family Eurylaimidae; genus Calyptomena; species Calyptomena viridis. Next base: position 22,226 of record WEIV01019601.1, on the reverse strand, counting down.
TGGGGACAGGACTCGGTGTCCCAGCAGCTCCCACAAACCCGCTCTGCCCCCGGGATGGAGCTGCTCCACAGCCACTGCCTCCAGGCAGGAATTCCAGGGGATTTGGGGAAAGTTTTATTGGTTCCAAATAAAAGCTCCTGAGGAGGAAAAATAACGAGGAAAAAAAAATGGGATGGGGTGTTGTGGAGACCAAGTGTCCTGGAGGCAGGAAGGAGGTGGGAGAGGCAGGGATAAAACCCTGGGAGAGGCAGGGATAAAACCGTGGGAGAGGCAGGAATAAAAGCCTGGGAGAGGAAGGAATAAAAGCCTGGGAGAGGCAGGAATAAAACCCTGGGAGAGGCAGGAGGAAAACCCGTGTGACCTCCCTCACCCCACACACAGAGGGACACGTGGCTCCAAATATTCCTTGGAATCCCGCAAAAACTCCATGATTCCCAGTGTGAACTGCCCTCCAGGGTGACAGGACCTGCTCCAGAGGATCCAACCAGAATTCCCAGAGATGCACAAGGAGCTTTCCCAGCAGGGCCGGGAGTTCCCACGGGATGTTTCCCGCGTGCAGCTGCGGGGATTTGGGACATTCCACTGGTGGGAGTTTGGAGGAGCTTCCCAAAACAGCTCCCACCTGTGAAGCCCAAAGTATTCCAGGGAATAAAAGGAGCAGGAAAAGGGGGGCAGAGGAGCTGAGGAGCCTCCGCCCGGTGAGTCACTGTCTGCACAGGAGGGAATCCAAGACATCAAACAAGGGACGTTTTATGGGGGTTTTATGGCCCCGTAACCCCCGAGCTGCTCTTCCCTCCTCCAGGGGCCATTCCAGCTCCTCCAGGAAATCCAGGACCGAGCACGGCCGAGCTCCCAACTCCGGCATTTCCTCCTCGCCACCTGTCGGGAGTTTTCCCCCGGCATTTCTCTCCCAGCTCCGGGTTTCAAACAGGACGAAGCTTCCAGGGAAGGTGCAATTCCCACTTTTTCTTGCCTTTGTCCCAGGTTGGGAGCAAAGGGCGGGATCGCAGCCTTGGACCCGCTGGAGCAGAGGGTGGGGCAGGTCCTGATCAATCCCCTCAGACATCACAGGGATAATTAGGGGATAATTATCATTACCTTGGACCTGCCCACGGTGCTGGGGACGAGGATGACGCCGTGGGAGGGGAGGGATGGGCTCGGGAAGGGAGGGATGGACCTTGGGAAGGGAGGGATGGACCTTGGGAAGGGAGGGATGGGCTCGGGAAGGGAGGAACGAGCAGCTTTGGAAGCTACAGATCTCCAGCCCCAGCGGGAAAAAGCCTCTTCCCTGTTCCCACCTGGATCCCAAAACCTCCTCCAGCCCCAGAATCCAAACTCCTCCTCCCTGAATCCACCTGCATCCCAATCCCGGCTCCAGCCGTGGCCATTCCCACCTCCCGCGGGGGAAACACGGGAACGGCAGGAAAGGAGAAGGGGAGAAGCAGAGCCAGGAGCGAGAACAGCCCCCCAGGATTTCCTGGAAGTGTCCAAGGCCAGGCTGGATCCACCTGGGATAGCGGGAGCTGTGCCTGCCCATGGAATGGGATGAGCTTGACGCCCCTTCCCACCCAGCCCATTCCAGGATTCCAGGATTCCAGGCTGAGGACGCCTCCTTCCCGCTCCCGGGGCCTCCGCAGCCCCTCAGTGCTCGGGAACAGCTTCATCCAGCCCCAAAAAGGCCAAAAAAGGTCAAAAAGTCCCTTCCAGGCAGGACCGAACTCCCCGATCCCGGAATTCCCCCGCCGTGAATCAGCCCCTGGGAATGTGAGCCCGGGAGTTAAAGCCGGGGCTGACTCAGAGCTGGGCCCTGATTTAGGAGGGGTTTTAGACTCGCTCCCGGGTTTAAGCGCCGGGGTGGCCCCGACACCTGCACGGGATGTGCGGGAACGGCTCCCGAGCCCCGGGATCCCGCATTCCCGAGGGAAGGAGCAGCGGAGCAGGAGCCGATTCCCGTCTCCGCCTCCAGGTGCCGAGTTGAGCCCGCGCCCGCATCCCATTCCCGGGATCCCTGCACGGGATTCCCCCGGGACACAGCGCCCGCATCCCATTCCCGGGATCCCTGCACGGGATTCCCTCTGGACACAGCGCCCACATCCCATTCCAGGGATCAACGCATGAAATTCCCTCTGGACACAGCGCCCACATCCCATTCCCGGGATCCCTGCACGGAATTCCCTCTGGACACAGCGCCCACATCCCATTCCCGGGATCCCTGCACGGAATTCCCCAGGGACACAGCGCCCGCATCCCATTCCCGGGATCCCTGCACGGAATTCCCCAGGGACACAGCGCCCGCATCCCATTCCCGGGATCAACGCATGAAATTCCCCCGGGACACAGCGCCCGCATCCCATTCCCGCGATCCACGCACGCTCTGATCCCGCTCCGTGCCAAATTTCCTCGGGAGACGATTCCCCTTCCCCCAAGATTCCCCAGAGCGGGAATTCCAGCATTTCCCGGGAGCAGAAGCCCATTCCAGCTCTGTGGAGGGGCCGGGCTGCGTCCCAGGGCTGGATTTTAGGGGAAAAAGGGTTTTCCAGTGTCCAGAAAGTGAGTGGATTGTTTGGGAACAGGATTAGTGGTCAAAGGTTGCCCTTGGAGGCTTTTCCAACCGCAGTATTCCCGCGGTTCCATGGTTTAGCAGGAGGAACCACGCCGGGAATGCCGTGGTGGGGGGCGGGAGGGGCCAAACACCCGCTTGGCACAACCGGGAATGTTTTGGTGGCACCAAAAAAAATCGGGAGACGGATCCAATTCCCACGAGTGACCGGGAAAAAATAGACGTTTTTCCTGGTGTTTTGGGCACATGGGTTTGGAAAACACAGGGCAGGGAGGAGGGGAAAGAGACCCTGGTTTTCCATGAGGAAATCCAAGTGCTCCAAGCCCTTTCCCGGCTCTGGACACGCTCCAGCCCCTCCGCGTCCCCCTTTAAGGGAGACAATCCCACCGATCTGCCCCGGATCCCGAGGAATTGTGGAATTCCCCTTCCTCTGTCCGTATTTCCCGTGTGACCATTCCCGAGGTGGAATTGGCACCTGGAGCAGCAGCGCCCACCCTGATCCTTGTGGGATCCCACAAACTGTCCCTCCCCCCATTCCCACCTTCCCGCTGCTCCCAGACGGGGGATGAGCCTTTTCCCACAAAAACCACCCCCGAAATTCCTCCTGTTCCACTGATTTTAAGGGAGAAGCCGCTGCGGGTTGGGATTGCCCCGATCCCAAATCCCCAGACCGGGACTGAACGGCGTTCCCGCAATTCCCAACGCAAAATTCCCCTGGAACCCGCGGGATGTCACAGGGCTTTTTATTTTCTCCCTGAAAAATCGCCATCCCCGTGTGTTTTATCCACGAAAACTGCTGGAAAACAGGGAACTGGCTCCTAACCCTCCCCGCAGCCTCATTAGGAGGTAAAGGCTCATTAATTCCCGCTGGGAAGCCCTGGAATGACACGCGACGCAAACAAAAGGCTCATTAAAGGTGACACGAGAGCCCCGGAGCGCGATTGGAATCAGGGCTGGATCGGGAAGGGATGAAGTCATTGCTGGAGTGTGGATTGGGAAAAGCTGCGGCTGGAAAAGCTCGTCCCGCTCCTTTTCTTAGGGATGGTGGGAAAGGAGCAGCTTTTGCCAAAGGAACAGGACGGGAGGTCGGGGAGGGAAATGGGAACGTCCAGGATCCCGGGAGAGCCCGGAGGGGCTGGGGATGGACAGCTGAGGGCATGGAATCTTGGAATCATGGGATCACGGGATCATGGGATCACGGGATCATGGGATCATGGGATCACGGGATCATGGGATCATGGGATCACGGGATCACGAGATCATGGGATCATGGAATCACGGGATCGTGGGATCACGGAATCATGGGATCATGGAATCATGGGATCATGGGATCATGGGATCATGGGATCATGGAATCACGGGATCATGGGATCATGGGATCATGGGATCATGGAATGGGTTGNTTCCAGCAGCTCCGGGTGCTCCCTGTGCTGGGAACCCCCCTGGATGTGGCGCGGGGGGGTCTCTGATCTGTGGGGACAAAGAAGCAGAGCCCCCCCCCCAAATTTTGGGGGATCAGGGGTGACCAAAGGGCCTCTCCTTCGACTGGAAACTCCATTTTCTCACTTGAAGGCTCTTCCAAAGGCCGGGAATGATGTTGCCCAGGGAAGCTGTGGCTGCTCCATCCCTGGAAGTGTCCGAGGGCGGGTTGGATCCCCCTGGGATAGTGGGAATGTCCCTGCCCATGGAAAGGGGTGGAATGGGATGAGCTTTAAATTCCCTCTCAGCTCAAACCATTCCATGTCTCTATTCCATGACTTTTTCTGGAAGACGGTGCCGGGGCTCCCTGGACAAGGCCGGGATCACCCACCGCGGGCAGGGAAAAGCCAGCGGGATCCCTGCAGGATCCCAGCAGGAACGCGTGACGTCAGCGCCCCTTTTGTCCTTTTTAGGTCATTTTTCTCTTCAACACCTGAAGTTTCCTGGAAACTACGTGATCCAAAGCCGGAGCGGGGCTGGAAACCTCGGGAGTGGAGCGGCCGGGCAGGTCCCGTCCTGCCTCCCAAAGCCTGCGGGAGATTCCTTGGGAATGACGTGGCGTTTGGGGCAGAGCTGGAGCTTCGCGTCGCTTCACCCGGAAAACAAAAGGGGTTTGAATTCGGCTCCCAAAAGGAGGGAGGGGAAGGGGGGGGCGGGAGGAGAGGGATGGGGATCGCTCCGGGAAGGCACAGAAAGGAGGGAAAAGAGGAGCTGGG
>WEIV01019601.1:0-10522 GCA_013390005.1 Calyptomena viridis | reverse complement strand
ACCGGGATACAGGGATGGGAACCGGGATACGGGGGCGGGAACCGGGATACGGGGGCGGGAACCGGGATACAGGGATGGGGGGCCGGGATACAGGGATAGGAACCGGGATACAGAGAAGGGGGGGCCGGGATACAGGGATCAGGACCAGGATACGCTCCGGGATCCCGGGAGAAGAGCCAGAGCCTTCAGCCAGCGTGGGAATTCCAGGCTAATTATCCAAGTCGTTATTCCCGTTCAAGGAGAACCGGCAGCACCTCCAGGGGGGACAGTGCTCCTCCTGCCGGGGGGGTCCTGGGACATTCCCAGGGATCCAGGGAGGCTCCCAGGGGGGATAAACAGCCACCAAGCCGGGCGGGAGCTCCAGCCCTGCTCCGAGTCCCAGAGGGAGCTGGGAATTCATCCCACCTCCAGGTGGGGGGGCTGGGAATTCATTCCTACCTCCAGGCGGGGAGCTGGGAATTCGTCCCCACTTCCAACCGGGGGCTGGGAATTCATCCTCAGCTCCAGCTGGAGAGCTGGGAATTCCTCCAGGTGGGAAAAGGAGACCCCCCCTTTGCCACCCACCTGTGGTTTCCAGGGAAAGGGGCCCGTGGCTCCGCTGGGAAAGAGTCGCTTCCATCTCTCCAGAGCCGAGGGGAGGCCGGGGATTTTCTCCAGGGAAAACAAGTCCCGGAGCCGAGGGGAGGCCCGGGATTTTCTCCAAGGAAAACAAGTCCCGGAGCCCAGGGGAGGCCCGGGATTTTCTCCAAGGAAAACAAGTCCCGGAGCCGAGGGGAGGCCGGGGATTTTCTCCAAGGAAAACAAGTCCCGGAGCCCAGGGGAGGCCGGGGATTTTCTCCAAGGAAAACAAGTCCCGGAGCAGGCAGGTCCCTGCAGAGCCCGCGCTCCATAAACAGATGATAATCTGGGATTGCTTCACTCCAGGCTCCAGCTGCCAATTTCCAGCCGCCCGGGATTGGTTCCTTTGAACTTCCCAAGGAGCTGGATTCGCGCTGGGAAGGAGGAGGGGGCGGGAATATCTCCCGGAGGATCCGTGTGAGGGGGATGGTTGTGATCCAGTGGGTGAGAGGGAACCAGGAATCCCCATCCCAGGGTGGAGGGACACGGCCCTTCTCCTCTGGGATTTCCAAAGCCACGGGAATTTGGAGAACACCTGGAGTGGAATCACCAGGTGGAATTTTGCTGGAAAGTTCCAAAGTGTCCAGAAGCTGGAGAGGTCGGGATTTGCCTGGACCTCGAGCGAGGATGGGCAGGGAAGGGACAATGGATATGAGCCTGTTCCAGGAAAACAGGGAAGGAAAAGTGGGAAAGCCTCAGTTTTCCCAACAAACACAACCTGGTGGCCTCCTGAGCCTGTGGATCCCAGGGAATGGGACACAAACCTCCCACTGGAGCTTTTCCTGCGGGAAATCCTTTGGATCCTGTGGTTCATCCAGCGGCGACTCCAGGCTCCAGCCCCATTCCAGAGGAAAGGAATCACTTCCTCCCCAAAGAGAACTTGGCTCTTTAATCAGGACTTGGGATGGTCCTGATTTACCCCGAGCGGGTCATTCCAGGGATAATTGACCTTCCCGACCTCGGGAGTTTGGTGCCGATGGTTTTTCCAGGCTGTTCCTGGTGTTTGTTTTCCAGACGGATGGAAAAGAAGACAAGGAAAAGCCGAGTCCTGGAGCTCATGGATTAAATCCTTCCTTGGACCGGAGCCAAAGGCTCCAAGGACCAAAATTTGGCCCTTTTTCCATGTCCAGGCCTGAATTTCCAGAGAATTATCCCGGATCAAAGCTCAGGGTAAAGGGCTTTCCAAGGAAAAAATTTAGGCTGAGGGGAAGCAGAGAATCATGGAATGGGTTGGGAAGGGCCTTGAGGATCATCCCATTACAAGATGGAACCAGTTCAGCCCTGTGGAAGGTTTGGGAAGAGGAAAAATGAGGATCCTGAGGGATGAGAAGCTGAGGATTAGGAGGGAGACCAGGAAGTGAGACTTGACTGGAGGAAAAGATGGATTTGGACAAAATTCCCATCCCGGGAAGGAAGGATGAGGTGCCCAAGAGAGACCTGGAAGATCCCAACATTTCCAACCCTTCTGCTGGAAAACTCCTGGAATGGGTTTGCTTTGCTCCCACTTCTCTCTGTCCAGGCAAGAAGGATTTTGGGAGACATGGTGTTCCATGTGGATCAGCAGCTGGAATTCTGCCTCCCCAACACTGCTTTGGTTCACAAGACAAGGAATTTGGGATTCCGGGCTCTTCCCGTTTCCCTGGAGAAGGAAGGAAATCCATAAACATGAAATTCCAAAGAGTTCAGGGGCTGGGAGGAGCCTCATCCCGGGAACAGCTCCGGGAATGTCAGGAGTGACAGCCACGAAAACAGGGAATATTTGTTCTCCACACCATTATCCCAACCCAGAGCTTTCCCCCCAAACTGATTTATGGGATTTATGGGATTTATGGGATTTATGGGATTTATGGGATTGGCTGCTCAGGGTGAACAAACAACACTCTCGGATCCCTGGTGGGAATTTTGGGATGTCCTGTGCAGGGCCAGGAGTTGGGCTGGATGATCCTTGGGAATCTCTCCCAACTTGGGACGTTTGTCCCGGAACCTTCCCAGGATGGGTTGGGTTGGGAAGGACCTTCGGGATCATCCAGGAAAGGCCTCCCCTGCTCCCACCCCACGGGGCTCTGGATCATCCCGGGAGTCAGGGGGAAACTTGGAGGCAAGTCCAGTGGAAATAAGGAGGAAACCTGGAGGCAATTCCCAGAATTCGAGAGGAAACTTGGAGGCAACTCCCAGGATTTGGGAGGAAACTTGGAGACAAATCCAGTGGAATTAAGGAACAAACTTGGAGGCAATTCCCGGGATCCAGGAGGAAAATTGAAGGCAATTCCCAGGATTCATGAGGAAGCTCAAAGGCAACTTCAGTGGAATTGAGGAGGAAAGTTGGAGGCAATTCCTGGGATTCAGGAGGAAACTTGGAAGCAACTCCATCCCAAAGGCGACAGGGGGTTGTTCCCAGAGGCTCCAATTAACCAATTAACCAATTAATTAGAGTTGGCCAAGAGCTGTGACGAGGAAAACTCTTGAACAGCAGCATTCCCACTTGGATTGGGAATATTGGGAAAGAAAAGGACTGGTTTCCTGTGTTGTTATTCCTGCCAAATCCCAAGAACTGGATTTCCCATCGTGTAATTCCACAGAAATGCAGAAGATTGGCTTTCCCATGGTGTAATTCCTGCCAAAATCCATAGGATTTGACTTTCCCATGGTGTAATTCCTGCCAAATCCCAAGGATTGGCTTTCCCATGGTGTAATTCCTGCCGAAATCCATAGGATTTGACTTTCCCATGGTGTAATTCCTGCCAAATCCCAAGGATTGGCTTTCCCATGGTGTAATTCCTGCCAAATCCCAAGGATTGGCTTTCCCATGGTGTAATTCCTCAGAAGTGCCGAGGACTGACTTTCCCATTTGTTAATTCCTGAGGATTTGACTTTCCCATGGTGTAATTCCTGCCAAATCCCAAGGATTGGCTTTCCCATGGTGTAATTCCTCCCAAATCCAGAGGATTTGACCATCCCATGGTGTAATTCCTGCCAAATCCCAAGGATTGACTTTCCCATGGTGTAATTCCTGCCAAATCCCAAGGATTGACTTTCCCATGGTGTAATTCCTCAGAAGTGCCGAGGACTGACTTTCCCATTTGTTAATTCCTGAGGATTTGACTTTTCCATGGTGTAATTCCTCCCAAATCCCAAGGATTGGCTTTCCCACGGTGTAATTCCTGCCAAATCCCAAGGATTGCCTTCCCTGTCCCCTCCCTGGATCCCTGGATCATCCAGCCGGGCTTGGATTCCAGGAGTTGGATTTGATCCCACCTGGGCTGGATTTCCTGGGAATTTCCTGATTCCACATCCACAGGGAAAAGGGAGGGAAGGGGCCGGTTCTTGTTTTTCCAGACCTTTATTTTGATGTGAAATGGTTTAATTTGATATCAATGTATTTAATTTGATGTTAATTAATTTAATTTGATATGAATTTGTTTTTTTATGAGAAAATGTTTCATTTGATATGAACATGTTTAATTTGACATTGATGTGTTTAATTTAATGTGAACATGTTTAATTTTATACAGACATTTAAAATGTTATATAAACATTTTTAATTTTGATATGAACACTTTTTAATTGACGTTAATGTGTTTAATTTGATATTAATTAGTTTGTTTTTATATGAACGTCTTTAGTTTGATATGAACGTCTTTAATTTGGTATGAACATAATTTGATATGAACATTTTTTACTTGATATGAACATCTTTAATTTGATAGAAACATAATTTGATATGAACATTGTTATTTGATATGAACATCTTTAATTTGATAGAAACATCTTTAATTTAATATAAATATAATTTGATATTAACATTTTTATTTGATATAAACACCTTTGATTTGATATAAAAATATTTAATTTGACACAAACATTTTTATCCAGGAATTAATCCATTGTAAACAAGCAAATCCCCCCCCAATTCCCTCCTCCCATGGAATGTGCCCCTTCCCACACCAGGGAACGACCTTCCAAACCCCTTTCCCACCCAACCCATTCCACATTTTCCCACCCCTCCCTGGAACTCCCCCCATTCCAGCAGCTCCCTGGAGCTTCCCGGAATTCCGAGCTCGGTTCCCCCGCAGGTGCAGCAGCTGGAGCAGCACAACAAGGTGCTGAGCACCAGGTGGAAATTCCTGAAGGATCAGGACAATTCCCGCTCCGACGCGGATTCCAAGGCCATCTATGAGCAGTACATGGGGAGGATGAAGAGGGAGATGGAATCGCTCGACCACGAGCAGGAAAACCTGGAATCGGAGCTGGAAAAGGTCCTGGGCACCATGGACACCTTCCGGAGCAAGTAGGTGCCTGGATCCCTTGGATCCGTGGGATCTGTATCCATTGGGAAGGCTCAGAGTGGGGGATGGTTGAGCTCAACTTGGCTGGGGATTCCCGGGAATAAATCCCTGGATTTGTGGGGTTGGAGGGTTTGGGATCCCGGGCTCTTCCTGGTTGATGGGAGAGGGAAGGAAATCCGTAAAAACGAGATTCCAAAGGGCAGGGGCTGGGAATAGCTCTGGGAATAGCTCTGGGAATGGTGTTGGCAGGAGGGACGGCCAGGAAAAAACTGGGAATGTTTGTTCTCCACAGTGTTTGTTTTCAGCCACAGAAACAGGGAATGTTTGTTCTCCGGATCCCAATCCAGAACTTTCTCCCCAAAGTTATTTGTGGGATTGGCTGCTCAGGGATAACAAATAATGGTCTGGGATTCCTGGTGGGAATTTTGGGATGTTCGGGGGGGGTTGGGTTGGATGATCCCTTGGGATCCTTTCCAGCTCAGGAGATTTGTGATCAAATAATCCTGGAATGGGTTGGGTGGGAAGGATTTAAATCCCATCCCATCCCTTTCCATGGGCTGGGACATTCCACCAACCCAGGTGGATCCAACCTGCCCTCGGACACTTCCAGGGATTCCTTTAGGAATTCCATCCCCTCCCCACCCTCACAGGGCGGAATTCCTTCCCAAAGCAGGAATATTCCCTCATTCCATGAGCCTGTGATCCTTCCCTTCCTCCTTCATCCCAAAACATTTAATGCCAAACTCGGCTTTGACCGAAAAGTCAGAATTCCAACCCAAAAACCTCCGGGTGAAAACAGGGAATGTCTCCGGTCACTCTCTGGATTTCCTTGGATGTTGTTCCACTCAACTCAGGGCAGCTGGATTTCCCTGGATTTCCCTGGATTTCCCTGGATTTCCCTGGGTGCTGCTCCATCCCAATCCATGGCAGCTGGATTTCCCTGGATTTCCCTGGATCCATCCTGGGTCCATCCCAATCCATGGCAGCTGCATTGAGGGACACTGTGACAGTGACAATCCCTTGGGATGCTCCCAGAAGTTGGTGATCCATGGGAAGAGGAGCTTTTCCAGCCATCATTCCATCCCATCCCAGCTCTTCCAAGCCCAGGTGTTTTCCTGGAGCAAAACCAATCCAGGATGTTCCTGTTCCCAAGGGATATTTTGGGGGCAGGAAAAGCTCCCAAGCAGTTGAATTCCCCACTGGAATGTTGTTCCCACCCAACCTGGGCCATTCCAGAGGAAACCTGGACACCTGGGATCATTTGGGACGGGAATGTCCCCCCAGAAAGGCCCGAAATCCATCCGGAGTCCGGGATTGTTCCCAATCCATTGGGATTTAACTCCTGGGACACTCCCAGCTCCTCCCCAGCTGGTGCTTCCATGGAGCAGCAATTCCAGAGCCGGAAAAGGATGGAGAGGGGACAGGGAAGATGGAATACAGGGATATCCATAGGGAATACAGGGATATCCACAGGGAACACAGGGATATCCACAGGGAATACAGGGATATCCATAGGGAATACAGGGATATCCACAGGGAATACAGGGATATCCATAGGGAATACAGGGATATCCATAGGGAACACAGGGGTATCCACAGGGAATACAGGGATATCCATAGGGAATGCAGGGATATCCACAGGGAATACTGGGATATCCAGAGGGAACACAGGGATATCCAGAGAGAACACAGGGATATCCATAGGGAATACAGGGATATCCAGAGGGAACACAGGTGTATCCATAGGGAATACAGGGATATCCATAGGGACTACAGGGATATCCACAGGGAACACAGGGATATCCATAGGGATCACAGGCACATCCAGAAGGATTCCCAACCTCCCTGACATTTGGTTCCCCCTGGATTTTCCTCCCTGGAAGGAGCCCGGGACACCCCGACCCCCTTCCCAGGAAGGGCTGGATTTGCTCCTCCCACGGGAATGCTCGGGATCATCCCGGACCAGGTGGATGTTGGGATGAGTCTCTGGAATGTTCCAGCCCTGGGGGCGTCACCAGCTCCTGTTTGGCCGGATGGACTCGACATTCCTGATCCAGGAGGGATTTGTTCTCCAGCAATTGTTGACTGGGACAGACTGGGACGGACTGGGAGGGACAGGGGCAAAAATTGAGATTTTTAAGGTGAAAATTCAGGATTTTGAGTCCAAAATTGAGGATTTTGGGATTAAAATTGAGGATTTGGGGTGAAAACGGAGGATTTTGGGACACACCCCAACCCGTCCCCCACTTTTCCCACTGGGAAGGACCTGAGGCTGCTCCTGCCTGGAATTAAACGGGAATTAAACTCCCTCCTCTCTGCCCGGGGCTTTTCCAGGCCGAAACTGCTCCTGGTGCTGCTCCAGAGCCTCTGGAATGTGGCAGCTCCTTCCCGGGATTCCCAGCCTGGGATATTCCACCTCAGGGAGGAAGGAAAAGTGGGAAAAGCGCAGGAAAAGCGGGAAGTTTGGACAAGATTAAGGGGAATTCCCGCTGAGTTTCCCACCCGTGAATTCCCGGTTTTTCCCTGTTTCCAGGTACGAGGATGAGATCCGCCTGTGCAGTGGGATGGAATTCACCTTCACGGAGCTCAAAAAGGTCCGTGGGATGGGAATGTTCCCTGGGATTGGCTCCAGGGCAGCTCTGGAAGAGCCTGGAGTTAAGCCAGGCTTAGCCAAGGCCGGTCCCGCGGCGGGATTTTGGGATAGAAAATCCTGGGAGACGGTGGGTGGCCAATCCCAAATTCCACAGGGACATTCCCGTTATCCCAGGTGGGTCCAACCTGCCCTCGGACACTCCCAGGGATGGAGCAGCCACAGCTTCTCCGGGAATTCCTTCCAGCCCCTCCCCACCCTCGCACCGGGAATTCCCTCCCGGAATCCCATGGAATCCCCCCTTTTCCAGGGGGAACCATTCCCTGTGTCCCGTCCCTCCAGCCCTTGTCCCAAGTCCCTCTCCAGCTCCTGGAAGGGGCTCCAAGCTCTCCCTGGATCCTCCCCTTCCCCGGGAACGCCGATCCCACTTCCAGGCTGTTCCTTGGACATTCCAGGGATGGAGCGGGATCCGCCCGTGTGGGGGAGGGGCGGGTCTCTCCAGAGGGAACCCGGGAATGACGATCCCGCGTTATTCCCGGCAGGATCTGGCCGTGAGCACTTTGCACCGCACGGAGCTGGAAGTGAAACTCAAGGGGCTCCGGGAGCTCCTGGAGCTGAAAAAATCCATCTACGAGCAGGTGAAAACGCGGGATCGGGGATTCCAAGGAAAACCGGGAATTCCTGGGGGCGGATCCGCCCCCGACAGGGAGTTTTTTAATGGATTGGCGCCGGGATGGGGCTGGTGGGTGTTCCGCGGTGGGATTGAGGAGTTCCATCCCGGTTTTCCGCTAAAATCCATGTTTTCAGGGGGATCGGGGTGTTCCTCCTGTTCCCGGGATCCTCCTGGAGCAGCCGGGAATTCCCATCTCATCCCAAACTGGCCGCTGGGGCTCCGCTCCCGCCCCCGTGGATCCCAGAGTCAGGGATGAGACAAATCCTGGGATTCGGGGGAAGGGCAGGAAAACCAGGACACCTGGAGAACCCTAAACGCGATCCCACCTCGTCCTTTCCCGGCTAAATGAGGCATCCAGGGTCAGGAATGATCCCAGGGAATGGGGGGAGGGATCCCGAGGCTGCTCCAGCGTCCAGCAGAACCATCCCAAAGCCTGGGAATCCTCGGGAATTCCAGCAATCCAAACAACTCCAGGGGCTCAGGGAGGAATGTTGACATTCCCAGTGGGGAAACAGGTCTGGAAAAACCCCGGGAGCTGCTCCTGGAGCCCAAAATCCGGATATTCCCAGTGCAAGGCAGTTTGAGCCAAGGTTTTTGGGAATGCCATCCCGCTGGGAGGATTTCCAGCTGATTCCCTGGAGCTGCCACAAATTCCATCAATCCAGGAGCAGCAATTCCAGCTCCGATCCCAGGGAACAAGAGACTGGAGGAGAGGAAAAGGATATGGGGGAAAATTCCTTCAGGGAAAGGGGTTTCCAGCCCTGGCACAGGTGGAGTCCAATTCCATGATCTCCAGGGGCTTTTCCAGCCTTAGGAATTCCGGGATTCCCAGATTCCTGGGTTCCAACCTGCCCTTGGAGCAGCACAAATTCCAGGTTTTTATGTTGTATCCAAGAATCCCAACCCAACATCCCAACCTGGGTTTTATGGAGCAAATGGCTCCAGTTCCCAACTTCAGACAGGGAAAACAGGGAATGTGCACATGGAAGGTGTTTTCCCTCACCGAGCACATCCAGAGGGTTCCAGTTCTCTCCTGACTGCTTGGAATCCAGGATATTACGGGATATTGGGAAGGAATTCCCACTGTGAGGCCCTGGAATGGATTTCCAATGGATTCCCCATCCCTGCAAGTGTCTGTGGGGAACTTGGATCCACGTGGGATAGTGGGAGTTTTCCCTGACCATGGAAAAGTGTGGAATGGGGTGGGATTTAATGTCCCTCCCAACCCATTCCATGATTCCATGATCTTCCCTCAGTTATTCCAGGCTGGAGCAGCTTTCCCTGTATTCCCACCTGTTTATTTCCATGGAATCCTGGAACACTTTGGGTTGGAAGTGACATTGAAAGGTCATTTTCCTTCCCTGGGGGCTCCAAGAGCTGGAGAGGGATTTGGGACAAGGAGTGATGGGACACCGGGAATGGTTCCCACTGGAAAAGGGGAGATTTGGATGGGATTTGGGATGGAATTCCCAGTGTGAGGGTGGGGAGGGGCTGGGATGGATTTCCCAGAGGATTCCCCGTCCCTGGAAGTGTCCCAGGGCAGGTTGGATCCCCCTGGGATAGCGGGAATGTCCCTGCCCATGGAATGGGATGAGCAAACTCCTCTCCCAGCCCAAGCATTCCCTGATCCCGCTCTCCCATCCCTGATCCCGCTCTCCCATCCCTGATCCCACTCTCCCATCCCTGATCCCGCTCTCCCATCCCTGATCCCGCTCTCCCATCCCTGATCCCACTCTCCCATCCCTGATCCCGCTCTCCCATCCCTGATCCCGCTCTCCCATCCCTTCCCGGCTCTCCAGGAGCTGGAGCAGCTGCTGACGGAGATCAAGGACATTTCCGTGGTGCTGGGAATCGACAATTCCTGCCGGATGGATCTGAGTGGGATCGTGGAGGACGTGAGGGCCCAGTACGAGGCCCTGGCCCTGCGGAGCTGGGAAGAGGCCGAGGCTCTGAGCAGGAGGAAGGTGGGAATGCTGGTCCAGCTGGGAATGGGGGCGGATGGGGGGACAGGGAGTGGGATGGGGAGGAAAGAGAATGGGATGGGGAGGGAAGGGAATGGGATGGGGAGGGAAGGGATTGGGATGGGAAGGAAAGGGAATGGGATGGGGAGGGAAGGGAATGGGATGGGGAGGGCAAGGAATGGGATGGGGAGGAAAGGGATTGGGATGGGGAGGGAAGGGATTGGGATGGGGAGGGAAGGGATTGGGATGGGGAGGGAAGGGATTGGGATGGGAAGGAAAGGGATTGGGATGGGGAGGAAAGGGATTGGGATGGGAAGGAAAGGGATTGGGTTGGGAAGGAAAGGGATTGGGATGAGGAGGGAAGGGATTGAGATGGGGAGGGAAGGGATTGGGA
>WEIV01019600.1:63497-75150 GCA_013390005.1 Calyptomena viridis | reverse complement strand
AAAAATACTTCACATAGTTGAATGGGTTTATACACAAACATTTTTTGTTTTTTTTTAATCAGTCAAGAGTTCTTGCCTTCAGTTACAGGAATCATAAGAAGTGTCACTGAAATCCAGCCAACTATGTGAGCATTGGCATGGAGCAGCCTTTCAACAGCTCACATCAACATACACAAGAGTGCATAGACAGGAGGTAAAGACAGCCCCAACTAAAATGATCCAAAACAGACAGCAGCTCGTTAATCTTGGATGAATCTGTCTCATGAACAACAATTAAGAAAAGCTTTTGTGACAATTATTTATGGTTGTGTTAATGACTATAAGGTAGAGGCTCATTAAGTCGCAGTTTAAACTGTTCCAATGACAATAATGATGCTTTGCCATCCAGTTGCAGCTGATGATCTGCCTCCCCTCAGTGTGCCACTGATTTTTATCCATCATCTTTAAGACAGCACATTTGGCACCACAGTGTGACTCGGAAACTGTGCTGGCATGACAAGCTGTGCTTCTTCATATAATATGCAAAAATCATCCAGAAACCTCTTGAAGGGTTAACAAGGCAAATCTTTCTACAGTAAATAATATTATCCTTGTCAAAACATACTTCTCCTATCACACATTTCTTTACCGTAACTAAAGCTATACTCCAGTCCTCACAACTAATCCTAGCCAGTGCTGAGCAGTCACATTCCTCCTGCATTGTTTAGAACAAATGTTTACTCCAAGGCCTAAGTGTTCTCAAAAAGAGAGTAAGAAAATGGCAGCTGGGTTATGTATATACTTTTACCACAGATTATTAATGTGGGAGTTGGCTTCTTATTCAAATGGTAACTGAAGGCTGAAGCAGACATGGTGTCATGCCAAGCTCAAGAGAATGCTACCACGTGGAAGGAGATGTTATTTTGCTCTCTGCAAGATCCATTCATCTATACAAACATTGTCAGTTCATGGTTTTATGTGATTTTCCACATATGTCATAGACATCAGTTTAGAGCAGGCTTTTTAACCCTACCACTGTATCTATGCATGCTTGAATGTGTGTATGTGTATACATTCCAGAAACATCCAGTTGTAAGACAAACTTTGGCTAATTGACTTTTACTAGTAAAAATTCCTCCGTTTAATAACTTTTCACCTACTTTGCATCATTAGAGTTGAGTCTGTCTTTACTGGCTGACTTCTCTCTCCCTTTTGTTTATCTTGCTGTGAGTTATTAAGGGACTGCTCCTTGTGAAACAAAAGGAAATACCAGTACTTTTTCATCCCTGTATTTTAACTCTCTGTTCTGTCATACATTTTGAGAAATACACATAAAATAGGACAGAGGTGACAAAGTAGAAATTGAAGAATGTGTTGCTATACAGTGCCTTATCTTAATTAGTGAATGGCTATTTGCCCAGTCAGAATATTTTATCTAAGAGTAAATAGTCTTCCAAAGTTGCAGTTTTCTGAATATTATTTTAACATACTCTTTCCAATACCTCTGTGAGGTAGCTATTAGAAGCTATTATAGATACTAAATAATTATATTACTATTATCATCTTTATGATATAGATAGCACACACAAAGAGGGGAAGGTCCATATCCTGTGTAAACTGGCTTCTTAGGAACCATTTAGGCACCAAAGTGAAAAAAAAATCATTATTTTATCTTTTATGTTACTCTATGGACATAATACTATAAAAATTCCCATTTTTACAAGTGGAAGTCTGTATCTCAGCAAAACAAGCAAACCCAGATGTGGTCCAATATCAATCTGGCAGAGAATTTTTCTGTCGAAAGCCTATGAGTGATCAGGAATATCTAACAACGTGTTCCTCCAGCTACCACACCCTGAGGGGGATCTGACCCAGCATGTGTACTCACAGAATATCCTGTTCATGACTGCTGTGTGTAGAATGGCTGTAACAGAGTTCTCCTAGTCAGGAATTTAATAGTGTCAATAGGGTCTTAGATTCAATTCTTCCTTCTGCTGAGCAAGTTCAAACGCACACATCCTGCCTTCCAGCCTAAGCTGTAGGTTATTTGGCAAAGTATCTGCCTCTCCTCCTCCTCCTAAGACTCACAATTTTCAAAGAACTTGAGGACTGTCAGGACTCATTATTCCAGTGGCTAGGAAAGTCCCTTGGGAGGTGGTGACATGGTTGCCAGATCTTTCCCCAGGTTTAGTTTACATATTCTACTTGAAGGCTGTTTCATGTACATCATTGGTTTTAACCCAGTAGGACAAACCACCGATATTATTCCCAAATATTGTGTTTTGTTGGTTTCAGATTATTGATGGTTTCCCAGTTTCTAGGAGCTAATGCCACTCTCCCATGTGAAGCTCCTTCCCTCAACAGCAGTGCACCACTGCATCTGTATTATATGGAGGGAGAAATGCTGTAGGGAGGGTAAAGGAGAGAGGTGGCATGGCAAAACTGGGATGAAAAATTAAGAAAGATTCATTTAGGAATGAATGATGGCAATATTTAAACAAAATACTCACAGTGTATTCAGCAGAGGATCTAGTGTGGGGTCCCTTGGGAAAACAAGGGTATCACTTCATAAATAGCCACACTGTAGTGTCAAATGAAATCTCTCTGTACACAGACAAGCTGAGTTCTGCAAATTCTGTTTAAGTGCTTGCTTTGCAACCCAAACAGCGTTTATTTTAATGGTACTTAAAGATAAATAAAGATGAAAGGAGTAACAATGCCACACAGCCTACCAATTTGGGCCATTTCTCCTTGCAAGTGGCTTAGCTTAGGGCATTTGAGCCTCTGCCTCACATTCCCTCAAGTTACAGACAGCACAGTGGCTTTATTTGTTCTTTTAAAAAGGGTTATGAAAAGGCAAACTAATAAGTTGCACTAAAGTTTCAAGCAATTAGTTTAGGAGACCAGTGTCAACATAAACATTATTTAAATGTGTAGCCGAGTGCTAAGTAAACTACTCCTGCACTGGAGACTGCAAGGAGATCTAAATAACATGAGTGCAAGAGAAATCTTAAATCGGGCTAGAGAGAAGAGAAAATTCTCATCAATTCAAAATCACTGCCTGAAAGCCAGTGAGTCTAAGTTGTATAACTACTATTTTCAAATAAGGTTTAATTATAGGTGACTGGGTCACTATCATTCTCCAAAGCAAGAGAATACTTGCTAACTCATTTGAGAACAAATCTTTGCTTTTTGTGCAGCTGGATTTTTGGCATTCCATAGCTCAGCCCCGTTTGGAGCCTTGTAAAAGTCACATATCTGAGCCTACCAGTAGCCAAACGCAGCACCACGAACATTCCCGCTGGAGCTGCCAGCAAAACAACGGCTCCCTGGGGATTTACTTCTTCTCAGTCAAAAAGAAAGTGAGCCTGTGTTACCACGGCACAATGGCCTTCATCGGTAACCTAGATCTGGGCTGCTTTCTTTCAAATGCCTTTTCACTATGCTATCAGGAAACCTGCACAGTTTGCAGGGAACTTTATGGGATCAAATGGAACCTGCTGTCCCTCCCTTGAGCCATTTTGGAGAAAGCCCGAGAAAAAGGAAAGGGTCTCAAAAATCTTTCCTGCTCCCAGTACAGGGAGCAAGGAACAAGCTTCCTCATAAGGAAACATTATGAGAATAAGCATCCCAGTGGGTTTTGCTGCCCTGATGTGTGGATCCAGGGGACAGCAGGGGCAACAGTCACTACAGTTTCTGGTCATTCAGCCTTTGACAGCAGGGGAGCAGGAGCCACATGGCAGCCTAAAGTGCTGACCACTGCCTGCAAATATCAGTGTCTCCTCCTGTCTCCTGGGAGGGGCTAGGTCTAAAAAAAAAATCAGGCAAGGTCACCATAAAGGCCTCTGCCTCCCAGCTTGTTCTGTGCCGAAGGGAACAAGGCATTTGTATCTTCCACAGGCATTTAGATCTTTCTGTCTAAAATATAATAAAGCTTGTCCTGCTGAATATTTTTCAAGTAAGTTTCTAACATGAAGGATGACACAGAGCCTGAGTCTGAAAACGCTTGTATGGAAAAATATTTTTCCTCCTATGAGACAGTCTGTCAGCAGATCATCAGGCAAGGTGCTGGAGCAGGAAGAAATAAATCCCAGAACCTATCCACACTGAAGGCCAGTCAGTGTAATTGGGGTACAACTGCATTGATCTCAAAAGGGGGCAGTGTTAAATTAACCTTGAGTCCTTAGAAAACATCACCCCATTTATCTTGAGAGCTGTGGACTCCTGATGACTTAGATTGCATTCTGGTTCTTTGTGGGAGAATTACCAGAAACAAGGTAGGAATCTGAAAGGCTGTCTGGAACTCACTGAAGTAGGTAAGTTGGAAAGGAGAAACTTAATTTAAAGATCTAATGGCAAGTGCCTCAGTTCAGAAAAAGCATTCCTATAGAGTCAGAGAAATAATCTCTTAGAGACCAGTCCCTCCTTTGCTCCCCTGAACTATTGGAGGTATCTACATTTACTTCACAGAGTGCCCAAGCAGTCAGCCCTGCTTTTACAAATTCTAAATCCAAGGAGCATAATAACATATACCTTACCTGCTCTGTGAGGAGCTCTCAGGTACATGGTACATGAAGACATTTCCTCGAGAGGCAGCAGCCCAATAACTGGCCATGTTTATGATGGGGCATGTGATAAACTGGTCACTGATAAAAAAGGAGGAGCAGAGAAGAGACACAGTCATGTAATGGAAAAAAGGAAAGAACCCCCACAACCAAGAGACCCCTCTCAATCTTGATTGTTTTCTTTAAATTTTTCAAACAGCTCATATCTCTGTCTTCGAGTCCACTGAAGAAAACCACATTCACTCTCTGTGAGTCCCATATTGCTTAGAATTCACTAAAATTGTTGTTTTATGGAGTGTTGAACAACAGTGATGACAGTAAATAAACCAGATCTGACACATAAAGAGTATACTGGCAAAAAACCCAATCCTATTTTATTCTAGTCTGTTAGGGCCCATGATTACAATAGTATAAAGATCCTTCTGGCATCACTAAGTTGCAATGACATCTAATAAAATTTTTTATACATTTCCTGGGTTAAGGATCAATACTATAATTTCTGAATTTGGACCTATGTGATTTCTTTGGGTAGAGTTTCCAGGCCTGGAAGAGGTAAGATAACCTGCAGGGCTCATCGGTATGGAATATCTGGTGCCATATGTCTGGGAGAGAAAGGTTCACCAATAAGAGTGCAGTGAGATAGCTAAATGATCACTTTAACACCAGGTATTGCAATGCAAAAGGTATAAGCAAAGCAAACATATCCAAACCTGCCTACCTTCCATAGCCCCAAGAAGCAGAGCTGGAAGGTGACGTGAGCAGTAGCTGGAAGAAGCACAAGCTGTTCAAGGGGGGCAGGTAGAAAATAGGACACCTTACTGCAATCTTACATTTACAATAAGGCAGTATTATATACACACATAGCACCAGTCCCCACTCTTCATGTGCCCAAAGGCTTAGCACATGCTTTGGGTGTTTATATACCCTCACCTACACAAGTGCACACAAACATATCTGCTGAGGAAGTGGGAGGTTTCAATTCTCAGTTTAGTGAGTCTGAAACAGCAGCTTCTCCTTCAGACTTGGTAGGTAAAAAAAAAAAATGACTGGTGCAACAAAGAACAGTGTCAGAGAAGCATAAAAACACATTGCTATATTTAACTGGTATGGTTATGAAAGGCACTGTTTGGGTAGCTATCTTGGTTCAGCAGAGTTTATTTTAAGCCCATCTGTGAGACCACAAGCTATGGGCTGACTGACCACAGGGCTCTTTGACAGTTATGGTTGACAACACCCATATGAAATGAAAATTGCTGCTCTTCACATGCCTACCAGCATGGGGTTTTAGAAGAGCAGATGGTCTTTGAAAACTAGGGAGTCTGAGGAGAGCATTAGCTCTCGAGAAATGCTTTGAGATACATTCACCATTTAAAACTGATTCTCAGTTAGTGCTATGGAGGAAAAATAGTCAGCTATTCTGGGTAAATTAAAAAAAATACATAGTAACCACAAAAATTAAGTGACTGTTTCTTACAAGCATGGTATACCAGAGTTAAAAAAAAAAAAAAAGAAAAGAAAAAAAGAAAATGAAACTAATTTTATATTTGGTAAAAAAATACAAGAATCGCTGTGGAAATATTTTAAAACCACAAAATATGTGAAATGTATGTAGTTTATAACAAACACTTGTGTTGGTTTATCACACTTTGTAATACCTGTTAAAACTTTAGCAGTTAATTGTAGCTTCCTGACATAGAACTTGTCTTAATTTACACATCTATGCTGGTAGTAAGTTTTTTGTTAAAAATAAACAAAACTAAGGAAGAAAACAAAAAACCAAACCAACCTATGAAACATCAAAAAACCTGAACCAATCCCCTCTTTTCTCCACCATGTATGTGATACTGGTGTAGGTGACTGTCATTCTGCACCTGCTGTCTCCCTTCCCTTTCTGCCGTAGCTGATGTACTCTCCAAAATGTTTAGAGCAAAGGATTATCATCAGATATCTTAGTCTCACTGCTCATCCTTCTGCTTGCTCAAGAATAAGCCATTCACTTCTTTTCTTCAGCCAAGGCATTTGCCTCATATTGTAAAGGAGCAGGGAATCCCTATGCCCAAGAGGCTGCCCCAGGCACTTGCAGGCTGAGAGCCTAAGGAGCTATTGGTGTGTCACATTCCTGCTGGAAGTGAGCGGTGTGCCAGCCTTTGCAGCTTTGCAAAAGTCAGTGCTTGCACCATGCTGGGCCCTGGGCTGTATGTGGATGATCAAATGCGATAGCTCTGTGTTATAACAGCTCCCTTTAGAGGTATCTCTAGATGGGAAGAAAGGTTAAAATTTAAGTCCCTAAAACCCCATGGGTAACAGTGGTGCTGGAAGGAGACTGAAGACGAGCTCTGGCTTCAATGTCCATGAACCACAGTGCTTTCACATGTACTGCAGGCAATAATATCTGTGCTACAGGTGTCACAGTGATGGGTGGCCTGTCCCTGGGACAGGCTACAAGGGAGGACAAATGCAGCACAGTGTGAGAGTTGATAAATGGCACAAAGCTCAGCCTCCAGCCTTCTGGCTTCTTTACTGCATGATCTCAATGCACTGGCACACCTGGACCACCCAGAAACTACTGTCCACTTTCTTGGACCAGATGTTTCCAAGTGAATCTTGGCTCCTGTTCATCTCTTGCTCCCTAAGGCTCCCCTTGAGCAAGGCTCTGCAGCTCTGACGGAGGAATGAATTGAAAATCCTGTTTCTAGGTGTCATGGAGAGGCCCAAAGTGGGGCAAAAAACTTAACACTGAGAATGCAGACACCAGGAGCCTGTATCTATGATGTCTCAGTTCAAAACAGAGGTAAAACATCTTGGACAGGTGCATTAGGACTCAAGCCACCAGTTAATAAACCACATCACATTAGAAATGGAAAGAATTTTCATAATGAATCTGCACATGAATAGGGAAAGAGTTTTTTGATTCATTTTTGGAAAATCTGTTACACTTTGACATTCAGTCCCCAAGTTTGCACAGAGGCAGGACACTGGACACAAAGAATTTTCTCCTCAGTTTGTCTCCTTTCAGAAAAACTGGACCAGTCCCCCCAGTTTAAGATTTGTAACTGGCTAAAGCAAACTGGTTGCCCATGGAGAAGACAGCAAATTCCAGTCTTCTCTGCAGACCAAATCAGGACATGATCCAAGCTAAAGACATTGACCAGGCTCTGTGGCCAACCATAGGTATCATGACTGTTGTGGAGTCCCAGTTCAACTGGACAATGAACTCTTCAGACTGTTATCCAGAACTGTTGGACACTGATGCCACACATAGTTAGGTTTGAAGGTATGCATATATACAGGGTGGTGTGAACATGGCCTGCTGCTCATCTTCCATCCCACAATGGTCCATGCAATGGTTCAATGCAAAGTATAGGAGTGTGTATACTGGAGGTAAAGTTGCTCATGCCTCTGCTAACATGCGTGAGGTGCTGGAGTGTCCTGAGAAGGTCAATGGAGGGGGTGAAGGGTCTGGAACACAAATCTGATGAGGAGCACCTGGGGAGCTGCAGGTGCTTCTCCTGGAGAAAAAGGGGCTCAGGGGGAACTTTATTGCTCTCTACAATTGCCTGAAAATTGGTTGTAGTGAGATGAGGGTTGCTTTATTCTCCCAGGTAACAAGCGAGAAGAAATGGCTTCAAGTTGTGCCTGATGTTGTGAAAAAATATATTTTGCAGGTTTCATAACAAAAAAAATAATGTAATTGCTGAAATCAAAGTTTTCAAACTTGACCACCAAGGAAAAATACCTAACTGTATATTTAGGTGACTTTTGGGGAATAAAAGCCAGTCTATTAGTTCTTCTCCTGTCACGGGGATGAGAGTACTCAAGGAATAGTTGATGCAGTGTAAGCAAACAGCTCTGGCATCTTTGACATGAAAGAGTACACAAATAAGCATTAGTGGTCTGAACCCAGTATACAGTTCTGGAAAGACATGTCAAACTTTTCACAAGGCATGAAAATCAGTTCAGTTTCTGTTTACCAATGACATTAGAAACTTCACAGAAAATGAAATCATATTCCCCATTTTCTGTTCATTTACATAAGAATTTCTCAAGTTTTTCGGAATATAATTGCACACTCGCTATAAGCAAAACAAACCTTGCTCAACTCCAATCAAACAGTTGTAATAGGATGACTTTCTTACCGGGTGGCATTTTCCAAAGCCCTGGAAAAAGATGAATAATCATCAGTGGAGTGTTCAAGGGAGTAATACCATGTAGCTGCATCTTCAATGAATGAGTTGGACTCTTCTCCTCCTAGAGAATTTTGCAGAGCCTGATAAAAGGCTGTTTTACTGTTGGTTCTTCCTTGACTTTCTTCAAATTTCTGAGAATAAAATGTATACATGGACTTTAGAAACAAAAAGATATATTTTTTTAGTGGAACAATATAGGCTCAGATCTCCCTCTGCTGGAACAAGTCCTCTCTGCTGTGATCCCTGATTCCTATGGGATTAAGTAAGGGACAGTCTTACTTCTGTTTTCCCAAATCTGTCACCCACTGGAAGTATTGGTTTCCTTTAAATATACTATAGGAGAAAACCCTTGATCCAGTAATTCCAAATCATAGGTACCATGCTGTGCAGATGCAGCTGTAATAGAATAGAAATCCTGCTGACTCTCACTGAAGTAGTCCACAGGGATAGTTCTCCACTGTAGGTGTGTCCAATGCTGTCTTTCTGATAAACTCCCTGAATGAAAACTAGAGAGGAGAGGTGGAGATATTGCTATTTCCCTTTGACAATTCCAGAAAGCAAATATGTTGTATGCTAATATCATGTATATATCAATCTGCCTCTTCTGGGAACACCCACAAAGAAATGTGGCAGCTCTAAGTTCTGTATTTAGGTCCATCTGGAATAATATCTGCCTTAGCCCTGCAAGAAAAATTCCATTTCTCCAAATCTCAATGCAAGGAACAGTCATGATCTTCATAATCCCTGGGGCCTTTCAGAGAAACTAACGATGAAATGGCCTTTTCATGAAATCTGTGATCTGAAACCTTTCCTAACATGAAGACACATTCCCCAGAGTAAATGTGCCCATGTCACAGGGACCATCTTCTATGCCAAAGTGCATACTCAAACATATTTTTACCAAAGCTAAAGACTGATGGAATTTTTAAACACATCTTTCTTTGAGGAAGCTTTTTATTTTATCAATTCAGACTTTTTTTCTTTTTTTAAGTATTTATTTCATGTTCAGAAACAGAGCAACTTCCTGGGAAAAAAATATGTACCCTGAACTTCCTGTGCATCAAGTCCTTTCTAAAGAGGGCATAATGCAGGTGCACACTGGCTGAAACTTGGATAAGAACTCCAGAGAAAAAGATCTAATAAACCACCTCTATTATTTTGGGCAATCAGTCTGATGCAAAATAGGCCAGTGTCTGCCGAATCCAGTTTACTGAATATATTATTTTGATGGACCACAGCTGGTTTTCATCACATGCTAGGTCTTTCCACAACCCTATACAGAAAGCACAGATGGAATAATAACTTTTCAATAGATTCACAGAAATGAAAGATGGAAAATAAGTCCCGAGGTTTGTCCTTAGTGACATATTCTAATGCTCTCTGCATCTTGATTAAGTGACTTTAAGGGATTCAAAACACTCCCATAGGTCCAAGAAGATCTTGGCAATTTTCCTTGTATTTGTAATAAATTCTTCTTTTGCTAGATTTTGGGCCATGCATTGTGAAACAGTCATGTGGTGCCAGTTTTAGTAATACAACTGTACTTCAAAAAAAACCAAGCAACTCACTCATGACACGTCACATCATGTGCACAAATGCCACATATGAAACTGCATAGCACACTTGCCTGCAGAATCATTCAGCTTAAATACAGCAAGGACACGTATATTCTTCTGCAAGAAATAGAAATGATCACTGAAGATCTGAATGTAAGCTCGCCGCACACAAAAGCAGTATTTCCATCACAGCACACATCAATTCAGGCTCATATTAACCAACAGAAGCATTGCTTTGTCTAGTTAGGAATCTCTCATTTAGTGACAGGTTAGCAGTTGTGGGTAAGAACAGATGCTTTTCCATGGCAATGCAAAGCCCAATCTCTTATATATAAATCATCCTGTAAAAGCAACTTTCATGCAATTCTTTTATTTTGTTGGATTTTTAAAACGGATTTGTTAACTTATTCTACACCTGGCATGGATACTTAAAACATAGAGAAAGAAAGAGAAAAAAGACTTAAGGTATTGCTTATGTATCCTAGGAACTGATCCTTCGCTGTCTCATCAAATGGCCAAGTCATAAATAAATGTTAAGGTTGAAAACCACAGAGAAGGAGATGGATCATTATACAACAACACATGGTTAAGCTGAGGAACTCCTTACCACATGGTTTTGTGGACACCAAAATTGGTGAAGATGATGTTTCATGAATGAGTTTTTGAATTTAAAAAAAAAAAAAGAATAAAATTATTTGATGGTTATTAGATACAGAAAGACCAATTCAGGCTAGGAAGTCCCTGAACTGCAAAGGGCTAGAGGTTCGTAGAGCATTTAGCAGAAGTAACAGATTTGCTTGCCCTATTTTTACAAACAGCCTCTCTTAACCACTGCTGAAAACACATTTTGTGCTAAATGGGCCTTTGATCTGACACAGTGTGGTCAGCCCTTAATGTGAGAAGTCAAGCAATGAGGAAGAAGGTCAGCTTGGCTGAACAGGGATCTCTTCTCGGAAATAAGGCAAAAAAGGAAAGTGTATGCCCAGTGGAAGCAAGGTCAAGTGACATGGGCAGATGTGACGGGTTGACCCAGATAGTCTCTCGCCCCTTCCCTTTACCAATAAGATGACAGCAACTCGTGGGTGTTAAGACAAGGCAGTTTAATACAAGCGAGAAAAAAAAAATTATGCGCACACAGGAAGCAAAGCAAAGGAGAATCTAATCTCTACTTCCCATTCCCGAGGTCAGCTCGCGTCCTGAGAAGCAGGGCCCTACGCGTTGGTTGTCCCTTCAGCAGGCAGCCATCGGAGACAACCCCGTGCCCCCACCCCTCCTGTTCTTTTATATCTGAGCTGACGTCATATGGTCTGGAATATCCCTTTGCTCAGTCTGGGTCACCTGATCTGCTTGTGTTCCCTCTGCCTCT
>WEIV01019600.1:31122-52637 GCA_013390005.1 Calyptomena viridis | reverse complement strand
CATGTTTAATTTTCACTAGGACTGGACACAGGTGACAGAGCAACTTGAGATATCATTCAAGCAGTGTTTGAAAGCAATATCATTATGTTCCCATACCAGGTACATCTGAAATACGTTTCAGGCTTTGGAAACATGGCTCCTCTTACTGCAGAGGTTAGGCAAGCAGGTCACATTCAGTTCTCTCTTTTCCAAATTCATATCAGAATTCATATCAGAATTCAGGCTCATTGTTTCCTCATTCTTGAAAAAAGAAAATCCCTCAGGAACAAATAAGTGAGAGAAGAAGCTGGGACTGCCCAGAATGAATTTTCTTTCTCTTTGAGCCTGCAGTTTTTCATATTAAACAGAAATCTTCCCTAAACACTGTAGCCACATTAGAGGCAGGCTCAGGACACAGAGGATAATACAGCTACACTAAGCATTTCCCTCTTTCCCTACAAAATTATCATTTATTTATGTGATTAGCCCCAGCAACTAGTAATGGAGGACTTGTGTGCTTTAAAAAATAGGACTATTTAGGCAAAAGCAGAAATAGTGGAGGGCCTGTTTATTTCCATTACATGACGCCCATACTACCACCAACATGACAGAATCATGAATCAGAAAACAAAAAATCATGAGATCAGCTCAAAAAATAACAAACACTGTGTTCTTTTTGTTGGTCCTCTGCTTTTTAAGTCTCCAGGAATTCTCCTGTACCTATCAACACAACAGCTAAAAAAATTCACTTTTAAAACTAACAGCTGAAATCTTCAGATATTCCTGCAGTGGGTTTTTTTGAAAATGAACCTCTAAAAAAAATTACATATACAATAAAATTGTAAACTTTACCCACCTTGTCATCACTGGGTATTTCCTATCTCAGCATCATTTAGAAGGGTTTTACAGGGAACCAAAGCCACATACAGTTCCTGTTTTAGCTGTCCTTACAGATGGACTCACTAACAGAGGAAGTTCCGATGACATTTTTGACAACGACCCAGACAAAAGCATTCAGTACTTAACTGCTAAGAAGTAGTTGCAGATGTGTTATACAATCCACAGCAGCAATGTTACACTGCTCTCCAAAATTCATAGGAATAGCAGGAACATTACAATGTTGGGCAATAGTACCTAGTGCAACATGTGATAGCATTGAAAATGGGACGTGAAGCCTTCAGTACTATTTAGTTCAGCGACCAGGAGAATTGTCAGCATTTCTTCATTTCTCTTTCCAAATTTAGAGGTTCAGCTAGGAAGTAGAAATTCAAATATTAGGAAATGTTCACAATGGTGAGAAGATGATGAACATAAATGGGTGTTATGTGATGATGAATTCTCACTTTGATGTCAGGCTGTGACAAGCTGAGCTGGAGCTGGTGCCTCTTGCAAACTTCTCTTTTGGGACGTCATAGCTCAACAGACCTGCACTGGTGCTATCCTGGACATCCTAATTCTTCCTCCATAAGCCTTTGCTGTTATTCTGATGAGATTATAAAAAAAGAATGTATGGACCTATATCACTGTATTTGGTTTGTGTGGCCAGGTTTTGGTTGTGGGATGCTATATGTAGTAACTGCAATGTTGTGCAGAAGAGGTTTGGTGGCACACCCCAGAGGGCTGTAATCATGCTTTACTTCTCATTATCCTGCTCTGATTTAATTGGTAATAATAAATTTAATT
Source organism: Calyptomena viridis (assembly GCA_013390005.1). Lineage (NCBI taxonomy): Eukaryota > Metazoa > Chordata > Aves > Passeriformes > Eurylaimidae > Calyptomena > Calyptomena viridis. The sequence continues at coordinate 50,975 of WEIV01019600.1, read as the reverse complement.
TCTCTGTTTTGTCCATGATGGTAACTGGTGAGAAATCTCTCCCTGTCCTTTCCTTGACCCACAAGCCTTTCAATATATTTTCTCTCCCCTGTCCAGCTGAGGAGAGCAGTGACAGAGCAGCTTTGGTGGGCACCTGGTGTCCAGCCAGAGTCAACCCACCACAGGACTATCACTGTAATCTGTACCTCTGTCTTGAAACATAAGTGGAAAAGACAATTGCCATATAAACTGCAGCGCTGAATGTCTTTTGATTCCTCATTTAGTTTGGAAAATTGCTTCTGCATAATTTTTCAAAACTGATTCAGAACACATCTAATGATTAGAAACTTAACCGGAACTAATTTTTATCACCCACACTCTGCAAACCCAAAACCATCTTCCTTTCCTCACATCATGACCTTTCGTTTTTCCAACTTGACTTTAAAATTAAATTCTTGCTCAAGCCACATTTGTCTTTTTGACACAAGCACTCCCTGCAAATGGAAGCAGTTTCTCTGATGGCTGCAACTGAAGCAGGCTTTCTGTCTGCTCTCAACCGTGCTATAGGCAATGCAGACAGCAATTACAGTAACACCACCCAAAAACCAAGATCAAAAGACATCTAACGCAAACAGTAAAACCAATGAAATGTCCTGAGAATTCTACTTTCCCAAAACAGCCAGCTGTACAGCAATATTTTATTTGTTAAAAATAGGCACACTGAAGACTCAGAAGCACACAGTTCCCAGCCAGAAGTATCTGTCAGACCATCTGGTTTGACCTCCGGGATAGCCAGGGCTCTTCCATTTCCTGTCTGCTGAGCTCAAGTGCTTCCTATCACTTAAAACACGGCTTGTGTCTGACTAAAGCCTGATCTTGCATGANTAATGACATATTAAAGATTCTGTTTAAATCTTGTTTTTTCTCCCTGCAAAAACAAGCAAGCTGCAACTAAGTGACCACTAGCTCTCTTTTCCAGTTTGCTTAACAGATTATTCCCTAAAAGACTGAATTTAAATTATTTTCAGAAGTTGTTTTCAATTTGGAGCCTATTTGCTTCTTTCTTGAAGAGTTGTTTTTCAGTATCCTGCACTGCTTTTCCTTAGACATCTAATTCTGCATAGTAGCAAGTGCTTACAAGACACCAAGGTTGCAGGGCTCTATGTGATGACATTAATGTCATTTTTCCAGACTTTCACAAAGTCTGGCTTCAAGAGCCTGGAGGAGTAAAAATGTTTGGGACCAACTCAGGGAGTGTCTGTCACAGCTAAGAAGCCCTGTGGCAGATACGTGGCAAACATTAGCACACAGAGAGTAACTGAGAATTGGCAAGTCAGTCCAGGAATGGAAAGGGAGACTGAAATACAAACATTTTTCCCTCCATAACTGTCTACTGTAATTTCCAGATAAAAATAGGGGAAAGGGGAGGGTCCTCTCTGTTATACGAAAAATTACATTTTGAAGAAAGAAGACTTCTTTTTCATTCTTTTTTGCCTTTGTAAACCCCTCTTTGCTGTCATCAGAGACAACCCTGCAAACGCACTGTTCGCTTTGCAAGTGACTCACTGGTTGCCTGTGTCAGGTTAGTGACTTGAATAACAGGATATGAATGCTTTTAATACGACATATAAAGCCCCATTTAATTCGTGTAAGCACTTTCTTCCATTTAGATGTAGCCACTACTTTATCAATTATCTTATTTAAAACAGGGTATTGGCTGAATGCACTGAAAGGGTAAACTAGCTCTCATCATTGCACAAGAGTACACAGCCACCAGTAGCAGAGAGAAATGACATGGAAAAGGAGAATTCTATTTAATTCCTTCCACTGAGAACTCATCTGTTCCTCTACAAGCGTAGACACCGTACAAGCTGTTTCTGAGATTTACTATGTTTCCGGTGGAGCAAGTTCAATCAAGCAAGGCCAACATCTCCTTTAGTGTGACCAATCTTTCCTGCTCAGTCTGAGACCTGCCTCATTCCTGAGGGCATCTTAGGATGTAACTTTACTTCTTGTAAAGGCACAAAGACTGTTAGAACCAGCCTAAGGCAGAGAATGGTGACAAGGATCAGGAAAAGACTCTGCCTCTGTCTATTCCCACATGCAAACATCCCCTAACCCATGATATTTTAGTAATTCCAGAAACACTGTATATCAGTCCAGTAAATGCCATTAAGAAACATGCGTGTCACAGCCTTGAGATCTGAAGAAGGCAGTAAGGTCCTAAACAATCCAAATAGAACTGGCAGGGGTAGCCAAGGGGCACTACGTAAAACCAGCTCCCATTCTGTGGTTACAACGCTGTCCCAGCTCTGTGCTGTAGACTGATTTGCTTAACAAGCTCCCTAACACTTTCCTGTTCCTTCACACTGAGGATTACTAGCAAACCTCATCAAAGTGAATGGATATTCTCCTGAAATTACCATAGCTCCACATTTTGGCACAGCTTCGGGGATTTTATCAGTGTTCCCTTGTTCCAATGACAGTTACACAGCAGCTCCCACACTTGTCAGTTCTTAGTTTTCATCATTAAACAGACTGTCATTACAATAAGCATCTGCTTGGAGCTAACCAGGTGTGAAGTAGGAATTTTACTCAGGCTTGCTGGGTTTTCTGGTGGGTTATTTTGTTTGGTTTGGTTTTTGGTTTGTGGGTTTGGTTTTTTTCTTTATTTTCTTATACAACGTTAGGTATACAGGCTTTTCAGACCACATCTTGATTATAAAAGAGAAGGGCAAACCTTAATAAATCCTTTTGACTTCTATATTCATATCCACAGTACTATTTTCTTCAGTGCCTTTAGTCAGGTTATTTAACAGGCCAGTATCTTGGTTCCCCAACCTCAGACATTGAGATAAAGAAGATCCTGAGGCTTCTACAGTTTGTACAACTGATGTAAAAATGGGCTTCATAGACAGGCTTTCAATCCACTTTTCTTCATTGCTGATATTAAGCTTCAATTATTTACAAACAAAGGTATTTCAGGGTACAGAGTAAAGAATAAAGCAAAACTTGCATTTCCATTCAGACTCAAGAAGAGTGAAAACAATGTTTTGTGCCTCTTCCTGTCTGTCTGGAAAAAAAATAGCAAAACTATATAAAACAAAGCCGTTGGGGAATGAGCATTACTGGATAAATAAATTTGGAAGAAAAAAAAAAGAGAAACTGGTTTTGTTTAAGTAATGCAAAACAGGTTATTTTGTTATATCTGCTGAAACCAGCCCTGATACAATACATTGAAAACCTCCCTGTTTTTCTCAGCCCATAGATAAAAAGTCATTGCAGTAGTGACTTGCAACAGGAACCTCATCTGTTGCAAACACTTTGAGTCTTCCTTATTTCTCAGAGAGGAAGTATGTGGCCTGTTTGGCAAATGCTGCTCTACATGACAGCGTGAACTTCACAACACACTCATTCGACCGGCTGCTCCTCGACTTGATCAGCTAAACCTTGCTGGCAGCATGAGAGCAGTATTATGACTACGGCTTTTTTCAGAAATACTGCAACCTGGAATATCATGCCTAGCATTTAAAGGTAATCATTGCTCTGATACGTTTTAGATTATCTGCATACGGGACCAAATGTTTCAATTTTATTTATATAAAAGGGGGTTCTATTTCATTAACAATGATAGTATTCAGACCAACGATTTCAAGTACCACCAGAGGTAGAAATCAAAGAGCCTGCCTTGATGCTTTTCATAAGAAGTGGTACTAAAGACAGAGGGGATGAGGAGTATTTCTACTGAAAGCTCACAGTAAGACAGATGTTTAGGACCTTAAGCTGAAGGAAACTGCATTTCACAAATCTGAGCCCACAGATTAGTGGGCTTTTTATTCAGTGTTAGAAGTGTGTACAGTGTGGTATTTCTGTGTTGTTTCATGGTTGCATGTTTTTATGAATTACTTTGATGAGAGTATTATGTGGTTCTTTCTAAGCGCAAAGGTATGAGTGCCTCAAAGCTAAAAGGATATTCTTTTTGACTAATGACAAATTAAGAGAATTTCAGAAAAAAAATATACAGCTTCTGAAATCTAAGCTCTTTTTTTTTTCCACCCCCACATGAAAAATAACAGGATGCTGGTGCTTTCATTTTCAAGCTAAATAGGAATTACCAGTAAACCTTATTGAGAATTATATTCTAAGACCTTGATGGTATAGATGTGCATATCAGGAAACAAAAATAAAACGGGGTATAGAATCACAGGAATGATGAATGTCCTAATTTTACTAGTCTGCACTATTCTTTGTAGAGGGCCTTGACTTGGGTGCTTATCTTGCCATATTTTATCTTATTTTAATTTCTTTATATTTACTATTTCTCAATCATTTTAAATATAACCTTGAAAAAGTTCTTACAAAGTGACAGACTTGCCTGTATTCCATGCTAACTGCTCCAGAAGCATGTTTTCTCAGAGAACAAATTCTGCAAAAGGAAGTTATTGCTACATGTGCTGCACTGAGGAACAGAAGGAGAAAATTGTTTTAGGGACCCATGATGTAGGTCAATGGGATTCCAGTCTTGACAGGTGAAGAATTCACATCTGCTGAGAGTTCTGCTACTGATAAATAGGACACAAATCAGGACTGGGACTGTAGATGTTTCCTCATCTAACTCTTGGCAGCAAAAATCCCTAAGGCCTACAGTGTGTGGTGCAAGCAGCTATGGCTGCAGCGACCACCTTTCCTTGAACAGCATGTGGACAAGTGGAAAGGGGAGGGGAGGAAGGACCAGTGCTTGGAACACTGCCAATGGGATCTTAATGGTTAAAATCAAATTTCCATGCAAGCCTGAGAAGGTGGCCAGTGAGCAGGGAGAGCTGCAGGTAGATTTTGGTTTGCAGCCCAGCAGCCCAGTTGTTCCTCTGAGCTAAACAGCAGCTGCACTTCTCCATGCAGGGCTTGGAGTTGTTAAGGCACAGTAAGTTTAGACTCTATCATTTCTCCTTCATTCTTCCCAAATCACCCTCAGTGAATTATTTTCTTTGGATCTGGCGTAATTTTCTGCTTCTATGACAGAGGGATGGCAACTCTACTTCTATCCCAAACTCTGTCATCATGTCTAGATATAAGGAACAAATATTTCTTGATGAAGGGATGAAACACAAAAACAGGTTGCCCAGAGAGGTGGTAGATGCCCCAAACCTGGAAATATTCAAAGCCAGGTTGGACTGGGCCTGAGCAACCTGATCAAGTTGCAGATGTCCCTGCCCATGGCAGGAAGGTTGGACTAGGTGGCCTTCGAAGGTCCCTTCCAACCCAAATTATTCTGTGATTCAGTAAGTTCAAGTGAGATTCAGTGCCTGGAGCAGACTCACTATTTCAAAAGATTATCATCTACTAAAATGTCACTGCTCTGCTTTGGACTTCAATGATAAAACATTGGTTCAGCCACAAGGTCTCTAAAGCATCTCAAAATTTCAGAAAAACACCAAAGAATTTATCATATAGCGACACAATGGATTTGTGTTGTGCTGCCAATACTCAACACAAGCACAAGCTACTTGAGCCATTAAGTTCTGTCACTCACTTGAGAGTAAAGTGCACCTTTTAATCACTTTAGATAAGTGAATCAACACCAAGGGTCGCATCTTTCCATGTGTTTATTTTTATTGAACACTTCTGACATGAGTCTAGAGAACGTCTTGAACTTTATATCCCTTTCAAGACTTTATGCTACCAATGGTAGTGACAGCAAAAGAGCATGGAAAATGCAATGAGACATAGCAAATGCCAGTGACATCAAAGTCTAAGACGTCATTGCTCTTCACTGTTATTGAAAGTACTTTATAACATTTGTATTTTCCATAAGACAGATTCTTCCACATCTAAAGCAGCAGCACAGAGCTGCACACTCTGATGACTGTAGAGGCCCTTAGAGAACTGGAAGCATCATTGCTGTATGGCAGAAGTGAGCCAGGCCAGTTTTGAATGTGCTCTGCAAAACTAGGAAGTAGGAACTTGCCTGTTGTCCAGTTGTTAATCCCGCTGGAATAGACAGTGGTTTAGTTGGAAATTACATATAAGCAAACATGCAAAAAATATTTCAGGTATTTTTAAAGTAACATTTAGAGTTTCAATCCCTAAGTACCATCTAGAAGGTGCCATGGTCAAGTGTGCCATGCTTGTAGAAAGTTTGTAAGCATAAAGTAAAGTTTTCAGAAGTCTTTGCATCACGTACAAATACTACGTATCACTTTCCAAAGCAACTCAGGCACATCTGAAATTAAGTGTAGGAAAACCATCCTTGAAAGCACTTGGTGATGCCTGACACTACTAGGATAACTTGGTCTCCTGGCCCTCAAATACCAAGACCCAGCATAAAGGGGTACATAGAGGTAGGACCCCTATTTTTTTTTTTTTTTCACTTTTGGGAGACAAAATTTGAGCTATTGTTATCTAAATAACAATTGCATGTACCAAAATGATATATGGGCATGGTTATGCTGTCATTCTTGCCATCTATCTGGAATTGCACAAAAATTTTGGTAACTACAGCTTATTTACTATACTCCGAGTTATATTTGAGCCTCCCTTTTAAATTACTGCAAAAACACAGCTACTAGAGCACAGAGCTCAGCAGAGATTATCTGTCCAGGTATTTATCTCACTTCTGTGGCTGACTTTTTCATCCCTGATTAGCTCTCTATTGCTGTGCCCAGGAAAATTTCTGACTAATTTGAAAAGGAGCCAGGAACATCTACAATATCTGTAGCCAAAGTACTGTCTGCACTATTCCTGTAGGTATACTTCTTATTCTTAACAGGATACAACTGAGAAAAACATTCAACAAATTAAAATTGGGTCTCGAAGAAAAATACTCATTGTTAGATCAGGCAATTATGCTTTTGCAGGCAGACAGTGCCTGAAAAAGTGAATTCAAGTTTCAGTCTTAGAAACTTAGGTGCATTTAAATGGAGAAAGACTTTTTGTTTTCTATCAAAAGAGATCTTCTTTTTTGAATACCCAAATACTTTAATTAAAGTTAAGGTTGCTGCTTTATTCAGCTTCTAGACGTCTTCTATCAGGCAACAGAGCAGTTTTTTGCACTTGTGAAAGTAGATTTCAGGTGCTTGTCAGAAAGCCACTGGCACAGCTGCATGCTACAGATGTGCCACAAGCTACTTCTGAGTGCAGACAGTGAAGGGGAAATGTGCCATTTGGCCAATGAAATAGAGAATTCTAGCAAAGAGCCTTTGGGAACAAGCACTAAAAAGCTTGGAAATCAAATGAGGTAGAGTCAAACTGTGCACTACCATCTGTTCTAGCACTGATCTCCTTGCATTTGATAAAGGACAAATTTTCTTTCCTTTGGATGGCATTTTATTCTGTAGGGTGCCTTCCTAAATTGTCTGTAAGACATAAAAATTTTATGGTAATAATCAACATACTCAAGTTCTGCCGATCTTATTCCAAAAGACAATTAGTAATAAAGTCTGGTTAATGTCAGCAGTTCTGCTTCTCAGGGCTGACACCTCTCTAGTTGATGCTGTCAGACTTAGCCTGCATAAGTAAAGAGCAGCACACCAAAATCAGTAATATCAAAATCAAAATATTAAAGCTAAAAAATACCAAAAGATGCAGAATACCCACACTGTGCTGCTAGAGCTCCTGTTATCATTCTAACAGGGCAACAGATAGAAATATATTTTGAAAAAATCGTTTCCCATTAGTTACTGCCATTATTTTGCTTTAATGTACAGATTTTAAATACATATAGCTTATTCTCCTCTGTCTCTGAGAATATACTATAGCATGAGACACCTTGCACATCCAACAGATTTTTCTCTCTGTCCTCTGTCAGGGAAAATTAGGATGGTTGCAGCAAAGCATGAGAAAGAACTGTTCCTCTCACAGTATTTAGTTCCACAATTGTCTGATACTGATTTCTTGTACATACACCAAAACTTTTTAAAGCTTTTAAAGCTGATGAATTTTGTACCACTGGTTTTATGCAGGAGTACTGTTTTGAGATCAAAAATTTTTTAGGCAAGGTGTTCCTTTAAAAAAAAAAATAGAGGAAAAACAACATTGCCCACATTTACTGAGAATACAACTGCATCGGAAAAAAACCTACCAAGAAATGTTCTTTGTGTTCAATAGTAAAGCACATTACTATAATGTGCATATACAGTAAAATATATGCACAGTACTGGAAACCAGGTACATCAATCTAATTACATCCTTTGTAGCTTCAGAACCCCAAATACTGAAAAGAACATTTGGTATATGAAATGACTGTATAAGCATGGCTCTGCTGTTACTTCCTATTGTGCTGAGGTACTGGTAATGGAAACTTTTACTACATCGTGTTCTTCTGAGCAACTTCCCTAGCTGTGGTTTTCTGCTATTCCCCTGATAAAAGCACCACAGTAGTGAGCGTTCAGCAAGTATCAACAACTCTCACATGAATTTGACACAAGAGCTCTCAAAAGCAAAACTGTATAAAACTGGAGACACCCAAACTAGGTCATTTCTCATCTGTTGGCACAGCAGGTGTTATTCTGATGTTAAATTTCAGTATCTCCTTTGATTTAGTTCCGAAGAACTTTGACGGAATTAGAGAGCGCAATGGGAAATACTGTGAAAACTCCAAGAGCATCCGAAGAAACAAACATGCCAAGCCAAATGGGTAAGCACTCATTTAATTTCTTTCAAGAGAAAATGATGTTCCAAATACATGGTAGATTCGTCCATGTTTCTTCCTTCACCCGCCTGACATAGTAAGAGCATGGAAGTGTGTGACTGCTGTGGGAGAAGGAGGACATCCACTAGACAGTGCTTATTTTTAGCTACGTTCTAGCTCATTTTCCAGAAAGTACCTTAATTAAATACTCTAAATATTAAATGTAGTATTTGCTGGTGCTCTGGGAAAGACATTCCTTTCAAATCAGACAGCACTGAAATGCTACTTCAGAAACCAGAAATACTGCGTTTTAATATATTTGTATGGGATATTTTATACAAACTTGTTCTTGAAATTTGGGGTTCCTTCATTTAAGGTTAAAAATTTTAATGATGTTATGCTTGCACTGAACTTTATGTCCACTGTTAGATAGTTTCATTAAAAGTAACACACATCCAACTTGTCACCAGGTTTATCAATAAAGGTTATACAGAAATACAAGTTTCACAGGCCAAGCTGCCAACAAGGAATGTAACATGTCTGTCCTATGCATACACACATGAATAAATCAGGTTGCAAATCCCTCCCTGCTGCTTCTGTAGGCTGGCAGAAGTCATACACCTCAGGGGAAAAAAGCAGGAGGGATTTGGTGACCTGCTACTCCAAATTGCAAGTGAGTGGGTGGAGAGTCAGTGCAGCCTCAGCTCTCATGATGCAATAAGACAGGCACAAAAGCTGTAGTAACTCACTCCCCAAAGGTGAGGAAGAGAAAATAGTTTTGGTTTTTTGCATTGGGTTGGAAGTGGGGGGGTTTGGTTACTTTTTTTTAAAGGGGAGGAGACACTAATCAAAATTTTTGGGTTTTCCATGAAAGCTGGTCCATTTGGCCTCTCATTATTATAAGGACAGAGAATCAGCCTGGTTTAATTGTTCCTGCAAGGAAATCCAGCCCTACTTTTAGCAAGGTCAAGAACTAGCTGATACGGGCAGCCTTCCAATACTAGATCCTAATATAGCAAAGACAAGATACTACGCAGAAGCCCATAACATGAATCAACAGGTTTTTTGTGACGAAGAGTGTCTTATGCTGATATTCTCAACAACTGCTGACACAAGGACCACAAATAACCATCAAAACAGAGACATATATGCTCTCAGAACAGGACCTCACTGATGAGCATACCATTGCTGTGACCAAGTTTGTAGTGTTCCTGCAAATGCTAAAACTTTTGGCAGGGCTAAAAACAATTGCATCCCTTCCTGTGATGTAAATAGAACATGCCCCAAAAGATGACTCAGAAAACATTGATAGCACAACGACTATAAGGGGAAAATATCCATTTAGCAACTCAGGTCTCAATCTACTTGCACTGTCCTACACATCTAGCACATATAGAAAAGGTGCTTTGTCAATGCTGCCTGACCTCCTGCTAACACCTGGGGAGGGAACCCGTGGCTGCAGTGGCATCTGCCAAGGGCAGACACTCACACAGCTGAAATTGCACCAGATACCTATGTTTAAACATCTAAAGGTTTTGGTCACAAAAATAGAGTGGTGGAACACCTCTCCTACGAGGGAAGGTTGAGAGAGATGGGGTTATTCAGCCTGGAGAGGAGAAGGCTCCAGTGGGACCTTACTGCAAGTTTATAATACTTAAAGGGGGCTTGTAAGAAAGATGGAGATGGACATTTTAGCAAGACTTATTGTCATACAAAAAGGGCTAATGGTTTTAAACTAAAATAGGGTAGATTTAGAGCAAATATAGGGAAGAAATTTCTTAGGAGGGTAGTGCAACACTAAGTCAGGTTGCAGAGAGGTGGTAGATGCCCCATCTCTAGGAACTTTAAAGGTCAGACTGGACAGAGCTCCAAGCAATCTGATCTAGTTGAGGATGTCCCTGCTCATTGAAGAGAGTAGGACCAGATGCCCTCTAAACATCCCTTCCAACACAAACTATTCTATGATTCTATGATTTATCAGCCTACATAGCTCTGTGGATCCATTTCTCAGCCTGGATCAGACCAGCACCTTTTTTAATGGTTCAGACAGGGAAAGTTGGGAATACAAACATCAGTACTGTCATCCAAACCCAACGAAAAAGACTTCTGAAAATTAACCTGGTATTAAAAGTGTATGTTGGGTTTAATCCAGTGAGTTTGTATCTGTTTGTCTTCCTCAGCAGATCAAACTCCAAATCATATCACAAAACACAGATTTTCACCAGGCCAGGAATAGCCACCTTTGATTTAACTGAGGTGAGGGATACAATCCATGGACTTTCAATAGTCAAAATAATTATGAGGAAAAGTAGGTTTGACACTGGCTCATTTCAGTGAGACTGAATAAAATGAAGGACTGAAACAGAAGGGAAAAAAATAAAAGGAAAGAGTGTCCAACAAAAAGGGGGAAGAAAACAGATGACTGGAGTTTGCAGACTTGATCTGCAGAGTGTTCTTCAGACTCTCATGAGCCCTTGTGCTGTCTAAAAGCTGCACTGAAAGCCAAACCTTGTGCTTTCCTCACTGCCAGTGCACCAGTCTTGGTCCTGAGAAAGGGAACAGTGTATAAGCTGCATTTCCCAGGGAAGCATTTGGACTACAAAGACTGCACCCACCCGACAGCACACTGCACAGGCATCCCTGGCATAACCCAGGTACTGGTAATAGAGTAGACAGAGCAGCGAGGGATTGTGAGCCCATCCCCTCCTCTTTCCTCCTCTGGGACCCTGAATCAAGGGTTAATCCTTACTGAGCTGCACCTGCATAACTCTCAGTTCCCAAGCTGGCTGGTTTAGATCTAGTTTGGGTACCAGAGTGTGACTCTGCAGCCACACCTCGTGGTGCTGCATAGACAGTCTCCCAGATGCACAAAGTGTCCCCCTTCACCCCCTCTGATACACACCATGCCATAAATCACAGTATTTCTGCTGGACAGTAAGGCTGGATGATGCATGGGGCTCATCTCTAAACAGTTCATTCCCTCTCTAGACATGGACCACACTGCTGCACAGCACAGCAGGTATTTGAGGGCAATGAGCTGGATCTGGATGCTCTGCCTATGCTCTTCCTACTCTCTAATAATGCTTCATAGTCCATTCACAGTGAATAATTTGAAGTACACAACATTCACTCTCACACTTTGCAACACATTCAGGGATGCAGACATCTAAAATTAGCGTGTATTTCATATACATTTCCTACTCTTCAAAAAACCACTCAGAATCAACACCTGATTCAGTGGAAATGATTGTACTTCAATCTTTCCACTCTAACTTTTGAGTTGTTCCATTTCAGAGGTAACCTACACATGCACTGCGGAGGAGAGCTTGTGTTAGAAAAATTCAGACAAATCTTTTCTCTTTTACAACTAGAAAGTGTGGAGAACTAATCAGATCAAATCTATTAGATCACTGTGAAATTTAGGTGTGGAGAAAGAGTGTAATTTGGTTAGTTCCTGTTTCCAGTCTTTTGTGTTTGTAAGGAGCTAGTAAGAGTTCTGTGAAATGTTGTAAAGTGTCGTGGGGTATTTTGCAAGACTAAAAATCCCAGTGAGGTCTGATTTAAATACCAATTAAAATAAAGTCCTCTCTGTGAAGAAGGAGGGGTCCTCTACATACATTTCTAATTTAAGATTGTAACATTTGCATGGATGTGAAAGCTAACACTATAGTAAATTCCTTCCTTTTCTGAACTACAAATTGACATGCAAAATTTAAACAAAAACAAATATAAAGATGAAAGTGTAAGTAAAGTAACTCAGGTCTCGCTAGAGTAGAGAAAAAGTCACATACCCCACAGTGCTTAACGAAATGCAAACCACCAGGACACAAGGAAGGAGAGCAGAAGAGCACTTGTTTTCTGCCCTTTCAGTATGGAAACAGAACATTTATAAATAAACAACATAACTTTAAAGAAAACATTGCTAAAGGCATTGTCATTAAGCTAAAAATAATTATATTCCATATAGAACTGCTGTCTTATAATCTGCAACGAGAAATTAGATGATGGCACTTTAGCATTCTTTTGCAGTTCTTAAAACATACCTTCTGGCCTGTATTTCTCATAGTACTGCGTAAAGATTTTGTTTTGTCTAAGAAGACTGAGCACCAATGCTTAGGTTTTGTTAGCCTCAGTTACTAAATAGTTTCATAGACAGAGAAGGTGTCACTAAATTTTCTATGCGGAACAAGGAAGCAATCAAAGGCCTAGCACATAATTTTTTCAATGAGGTTGAAGTAATAGGTTATTCGACTAGGGTTAAATAATAAGTTACAGTAGACTAATCACAGCAATTGGTTATACCGGACTAGTCCTGTTTAATTCAGTGACACTAATCAGCTAAGAAAATCATGGCAACACTAATAAAAAACACAATATCAAAATAATCATAGAATGTTTTTGGTTGGAAGGGATCTTGAAGGCCATCTAAGTTCCAATCCCACTGCTATGGGCAGGAATGCCACACACTAGATCAGATTCCTCAGGGCCCCATCCATCCTGGCCTTGAACACTTTCAGAGATGGGGTATTCACAAGTTCTCTGGGCAATCTGTTGTGTTTCTTTTCTGTATGTTTCCTTTAGTCGTTTGTTGTTATCACCGTGAGTTGTTTCTAAGGCACTGACAAACACAGGCTGGAAACACAAAGCCAGTTTCAGTATTCATTCAGGATGTTGCACCTAGGTTTCCCTAAAATGCTGTTTTTCTTAAAGAGAAGTTGGCAGGGAATCTATATTAAATGAGAAAGTCTAACAGCATACAGAAATGTGTGTGTCTCTCTAATTTCTTACTTTCCTGCTCTGAATTCATTCCTGGTTTTGCATTTGTTGAGCTGCACAAAGTGGATGAGTATGGAGACCAAACCACTTTTGCAAATGTACTGCTAGATGATGTTTTTAAGGATCAGGCTGCTGATTCCGGTGGAGGTAGAGGGAAGCTTTTTCTCCCTGTGTGCTGGTGGAGGGTACTACAACATGCAGAGGGAAGGGACCTGTTTCCAGGAGAAATGCAGGCAGCATATGGCACTCTTGCCATGACTTCTGCCAAAGAGCTCAAAACACCCAACATGACACATTTCTGAATCTCCCACTTGTCAGCATTTACTGGGCACCACAGATTCCAGCTGGATGAGGAGTTCTTGATATTTGATAATCCCAGTCTTGTGTAAAGTGCGCCATCCTTCAGAAACCCAGGAAACTCAGCACGTCCTACACAGGGCTGTGAGACCCAGAGTCACCCTAGTTGATGTCAAAGTTGTCCTCATCTCTTTGCTGACCTCAGCTTTGCAAACTGCTGTTGTGCAATGCTTTAATCTTAAATACCTATGTACCTCTATTTTTTCACTGAAGCTCAGGGCATCATGTGCTACCTCTAGTACAGTTTCCACACAAGGGGGAGAACAAAGTGCAATGGTTTTTCATCAAGCTCATTTTGGCTACATTGTCATTTACCTTGATCTAAACTAATTTCATACCTTCATAATGTATCAGTGGTGTTAAACAGAACAATTCAACATGCATCTTCCCTTTCTTAAGTATAATGCTACAAAACTGTAGCTGGAGGCAATTAGAAAGAGTGGCATTAATCAAATTGGGTTGCTTCCTAATACTATAAATACTTACTAATGTTTCTAGTTTCAAAATGAATATGCCCTTTAAATATGGTAATTACTAGAAAAAGTGGTCTAAATTTAGTTGCTTACAATTAACCAAATGACTTTTTTCATTTCTAGTATCTTCACATCTTTTTATGTTTACCAAGTCACATTTCAGATTTTTTTTTCCCATTTGACCTACTACATAAAATATATCACACTGAGTGAAAAATCCATTTCTATCTCAGAATCCTATCTTTATTTTAAGTGACATTTTCTTTCTTCTTTAACAGGCCAGGAGAGTGACTTCCTTGCTGTCCTCTATGACTATCCTTCAGCAGATATAAGTCAACCTATATTTCATGTAGGGGAAAAACTACGTGTGCTATCAGAGTAAGTTGATTTATTTTTAAATTGGGTTTTATCACAATTTATGCAAAGCTCTGTTTTATGCACCTGGCCCACACTGGATGCAGTTCAGCAAAATTACCTGAGTTTGGAATTTTCAAGGAAGGATGCTTAGCCATGGTGTAAATTTTCCTGCAGCTTAAGGATTTGGGATTACAGATTGCTTTTTGATCCTTAGATTTCTCTGACATGGTTTCTCAAGTGGATTCAGACTCTATTTGAAAATAGGACTCAAACCAGAATTCTGTCTTGAAAACTGATTTTAAAAAAGTATTTCCTCAATGTTAGTGGAAAACAGAGTAAGAGTCAAAATAGTTGGAATCACATAAAAAAGGAAAATCATTCTGAATTTCTCTACATCAAGTGTGTCTGTCATTTTCTCTCTCACCTTTCTTTATCTAACCATCCATTACGATTAAGTCTTAGAATTTCATCCCAGATGTAAGGCACATCTAACAGAAATAAAATAAAAAGTAGCTCTTTTTCCTTCTTTTTCTATTTTGCAATGGATTTTGCATTTTCTTGGTGCGTGGGGGGGAAGTCAGAGATTTCCCAGCCAGATCCAAAGTTTACAAGCCCCAGCAGGAGGTAGGCTTAAGAGCTCTAGTTCAAACTAACCTTAAGCCTAGTGCAAATATTGCCAGACACAAAAGTGAGCACACTCTTGGAAAATGGAAGCCAGCAGCCCTGATATTCTTTTAGACACAATTTGTATCAGCACACGGTGACCTCCAGAAGTTACTTGACCCTACAGCCACAATTTGCACTTCTCAAAATGAAATGAAAGATTTCATTTTTGCAGCTGGTGGAGCAGATGGATTCAAGTAGAGACCAGACACATTCTTAGAGGAGAAAACCTGTGAGAACTTTAAATTCATAAAAAAAAATCCTCTACCAGGGAAAGTCAAACGGCTGGAGGACAGAAGTACTCAAGAGAAGTATCACGGATGATTGATGAATTCTCAGATTCTTCTCCAGGCCATCATGGCCTGCAATGGCTTTTGTCAGTCACAAGATACAGAGCTATGTCTGACCCAGAGTGGCCGTCGTTATGTTGTGCTTTCCCTGTCTCCTTAAACCTAGAGATCACGAGACTCAGGCAATATCACTAGATGAATTTTCTGCTAATGGAGAGCTTCCCTAAACTAGGAGAATTTTTCTCTGGTAACCTCTAGCAGTTTAAACCTTGTTCCAGTTTGCATAACATACATGGCATTGGTACATCAACTACTTTAGATTGGAAATTCCAGCTAAAAGCCTCATTTTCATCTTTTATCAACTATGAACCCTCACAACACCACACAACTGCATATGCCCATATCAAAAGGAATTATATGTGTGGCATACCATATGCATACATGTACTGCAAAGTATGATCTACTTGGTGAACAACTTCTAAAAGAACAGGCTTTCAGAGAAGAAGTTCTTGACATGTTTGCCAGCTGTGCACTGATCAAGACAGTAAATAAACAACAAAGCAAGCCTTAATGGGAAGTTTCCCTTTCCTGTTTTTTAAATCATGAACTTGTTCTCAGAAGACAAGACAGGCTAATGCTCTATGCAAACCACAGTGTCCTAAAGAAAGACCTGTTCTTCCCTGCTGGGGTATGTGCTGATGTTAGTAGGAACTGTTTGTCCACAGCCTTTTGCTGCTCATAGGCTGTAGCTATATTCTTTTTCCCCAAGTCATTCAAAGAAGTGAAATACCATAAAAGGAAGAGTAGCATGGCATGACCAGGGCACAAGTGACAAGGAGTCACCACAAAGAAGTCAGCACGTACTTCTTTTACAACAGCAACTTTTCAGCTTTCTACCAAAGCAACGATGTATAGTGGCAATCAGTCTCACCAGTCCTGCCAGGAACATGATATATAGAACCTCCACAGGAAATACAACTCCTCACAATATTTGTGACTGCTCTGGGTTGGCAGTATTAGACAAGCACAACTGGCACAGTTTCTCACTCTCCACATTTTTCAGGCACCTTTCATTACCAGATGAACAACTGCATGTAGCTGGCAGTAGTTAAACCAAATGTCCTTCAAGATTCTCCCAAACTACATAATTTTTGTAGCTCCTGCACCAGGAGCTTCTGGTTTGGGATTTTTAATTATCAAAAGGATTTTTCAGGTTTTATTAGACTTTGGAGGAAGGGAGATGACAAGTATCTCTGTTTTTTTCTCATTGCAGTTCTCAGTTCTGTTTAGGAGAGTTGCAGAGGAAAAAAGACAAAAAAACTCTAAAATTCTTAAAGATAATTTCATGTCACAAATGAAACCTGTGAGGTGCTCAAATTTCCAGCTCTGAGCAGTAAATACTTCCCTCTTTCTCTCAGCATAGACGTTCTGGACCACAGTCCCAGCAGCTGAAACCTAAGTGTTTTCAACTCAACTGTTTGGACATACACTGATACACAGGTCTGCAGTCTGGATATTATTTAGAAGCATTTATATGAATATCCACAAAACTAGCATTCAAACAGACTCTATTGTTTGGATTCAAACTTTTAAAGTGAAGGTAGAGAGAATCCATCAATCATCAGCATCCTTGCACTACCAATAAAGCTCTACAGCATCCCTGTGAAAATTCTTGGTACCCTGGATTCCCAAAGGGATACAAAAGCCAAAGCCAGCATTCAGTATCACAGGAATAATTGAAGATGTATTGGTGAAAATACATTAGTCTAGTCACTTAGCTTCAGCTACAAGGTTTCTTTTTATTGGAGTCTGGTCTGCAACTCATCAAAGACAAGGAAAAGAGCAAATCACGAACCAGGTTCTGTTGGACTGAAAGCCTGTTCCCAAGCAGACAGGATCCATTTCCCAAGTATCTCTATCCTGATGTTCAGGAGTAACTATAAGGCTGTCCAGACACAGCTGTAAACTGAGTATCTTGGATACCAGTACAAGTCTAGCTGTGGGAAGGCAGAACACAGCATGGTTTAACCACTAAGTATTTACCCTTCTTCTTTTAAATACAGAAAAATATTTTATTACTTAGGTAATTTAAATGGAACAAATGTAGCTTATTTCTGTGTCCAAATTTAATTCTCTAGTTGTAGTGAGTTTTGAAATGGAACTATTCTAAATGAAATCAAGTTGGGTCTCTTTCTGAATAAATAGATTCAGAAGCACAGACAGAAGGTTACAGGCTAACCTATATGTCTTCACAAATTTCCAAAATGAGGAGAAGCTCTGAAAATACAACTGGATAATATCCCTTGTTTTGCTTTCACACAGTGAAGGAGGCTGGTGGAGAGTCCATTCCCTTACAACAGGTCGAGAAAACTACATTCCAGGAAAATATGTAGCAAAGGTTTATCATGGGTAAGTAAATGCATTTCCCATAGCCTTTCAACATTTCTACATATACTGCTCTGATTATTCAGTATCATAATCCAAACAATATCAATATTGACTTGACAGACAGAAATTTTATTTATTGACAGTCTAAAATAGATTTTTTGGAAACTGAGGACATCAAATACACATATAAATTTAGATTAAATGAAAAGCAAAATCCTTCTTTTAAAAGCTGAAAAGGGCCAAAACCACCTCAAGTGTCATATAAGATATTTAGCATGGTGCATGAACTGATTTCTAATTTTAAGACATTGATAAAGAGAATCTATTTGGAATGAATTTTTAATATTTACAAAGATTAAAATTTAAGCTAGGTTTGCTCATGCAAAACAGACCAAAAAGAATAAATAGAAACATTAATAAGTCATTCAAGAATGCAAACTGTCTCAATGGAAGAATTAAGGAAAGCTCAGAGATTTCTTGTTGGCCTGGGCACCACTCAGGGGGGAAAAAAAAAAAAAAAACAACAAAAAACATTAAAACACACACTTGAAAGTTTTCCAGCAAAACTTTTAATATCTGTTTAATTTTTAAGGATATCAGCTGTGGATTTCAGTGTGAACTATGCAAGTGCTTTTATATTCTCCTGAAATAGAGATGCTTTCCCAAAGATAGGGCAAGATAGGCTAATGGAAGCTACGGTCTGAAGCTTCCCCAAGACCATTTTAATGACAGCAGACTGGATCAAACACATGAGAACAACTTTAAAATAAAATGCCAGTAACTCTAGATCAGCTGAGCAAGCCCAGTTATATGTTCAGACACTGGCTGTGGCAAAACACAGTGAACCAAGTTAGTTAGAACTAATTCTACTTTCCCTCATCCACAAAGCAAATTAATTTAAAAGAGTGGACTGTTCCCTAGAAGAAGCAAAATAATTCTAACTTTATACAATTTGGGGTTAACAAAAGTGGTTTAAATGAAAAAGGGAGACTTAACTAACACCACAGATGTCATCAATATACCACACGGATTTGTCCCCAGCAATTCAGATCAAAGCAGCTCAGAAAGTTTTGTTTTTCCAAATAAGTCCAAACCTTATTCACTCTTCTCTTAGCCTCACAAAAGCTAATGGAACTCAAAGACAGAAAAATTTTCTCCATAAACCGGAGTTGAGAGAATAACTATAGAAAGCCACAGAGTTATTTTTGCAGTCATTTTTCCTGGCTAATGCAGCACCTTCACAGCCACATGCTGTTCTCTGTTTCACTAGTGTCCAAATCTCAGAATTTGTTTTTTCCTGCTTCACAGCTGGTTATTTGAAGGGCTGGGAAGAGAAAAAGCAGAGGAGCTTCTACAGCTACCCAACACCAAGGTTGGCTCCTTCATGATCAGAGAGAGTGAAACTAGGAAAGGTAAGAAAACACAATTTTTTTGCTTAATCTCAGGCATTAGCAGTTTTACAGCTTCTTTAATTCACTCCTTGTCCTATTTCATATGGATCAGTCCAAAATCAGAAAATGTATCTGCTGGGAAGGCCCAACCTTCACCAGTCACCCACAGTACGAGCAGTGCTGGAAGCAGGGTTAGTGATGGCCATGGAAAGTTCCACAGGCATCAGCACAAACAAGACACAGTTGTTTAAACACTATTATTTACTTTGGTTGCATGCAAACCTTATGAGGCAGTTGAGGAATTTGAGGCAAAGTCACAACATTGGTCCAAAAATTATTGATTCAAGAAGATGCAAAATACACATCTAGTATTGGGGATGGCTGATAAATGTGTTTCCTATATAAGAAGGGGATCTTTCTTTTACCTTTTATAAATTACATGCCTTCAATTTTATTCTTTTTCTGTCGCTACATGGGAATTGTACTGTACCAACTTTACACTTTTATTCTCTTCAATGGGAATGTAGAATCCTAGAATATCCTTAGCTGGAAG